>JAJJMA010013596.1:0-46713 GCA_023529015.1 Papaver nudicaule | reverse complement strand
ATAGTCGTAGGGAGTTCCCAGAGGAGCTGCAACCTATAGAGGATGACTATACCACAACAAGCTTTCACCGAAGTGAAAAGAGTTTACGCTACCTTCCCTGAGGACCTTCACGTGTGCTTGATGCTTGCGGTATTCACTACACCATATTTAGCAGAAAGCAACAGCCAGTGGATGTTGCAACTCGGGGTTGAAACTGCAGGTAGCAGTTTCAAAAGGCCATGTTACAGATTTTAGCAACGGCTTATGCCCTGTTGCGGATTTGATGACGCAACTGTCCTAGCAACAGGTGCCAGCAGTTGCGAAAAAAAAATTTGAAACACGTACCAGCTGTTGCGAATATAGAACCATAAATCAGTAGAACGGCTGGACATTATATGGCCCCGGTTTCATAGGTTCTGGTTCTAAAATTGCAACACACGGTTTCAGTTACTATTTTTTTTGGCACAATAAAAAAAAATGTTGCTGGGTTATTTGACCTAGGTCAGAATTAGGTCCAACTGAGGTCAAAATTGGTCAAACAAAGGTCAAAAATGGTCAAACAAAGGTCAAACAGACATAACTTCAGTAACTTGCAATAGTTTCAATAGAACAAAAACTCATTTCCATTGATAACTCATTACCATTCACATATATCAATGTTATGCATCCATTTTCCATTCACAGATTTCACTATGAACAACCATTTACCTCTAAGGTTACAAATACATAGCTATGCTAATACACTTGTAAGTCTATCTTCATAAATTATGACTTCTATAGTTTCAAACTACATAATGAATGATTACCTTGAACTTCAGGCCTTGAAAAATACCATTTGCGTGCAACCAGCGAAGCCAACAGTTCCAAATAAAGGTATCAATCATAAAGCACAGACCACCTGGAGCTCTCATGGATTTGTA
Source organism: Papaver nudicaule (assembly GCA_023529015.1). Taxonomy (NCBI): domain Eukaryota; kingdom Viridiplantae; phylum Streptophyta; class Magnoliopsida; order Ranunculales; family Papaveraceae; genus Papaver; species Papaver nudicaule. The sequence continues at coordinate 45,814 of JAJJMA010013596.1, read as the reverse complement.
GAACAACTTATACAATGTATCATCTTCAGGTTTCTGATTCATAAACTTCTCGGCACATCCCTTGCACATCTCCACCTGCATATAGACATAGGTTATATTCCAACTGAAAGCACAACATATACTGTGTACACTAACTGAAAGCATAATACAAAATGCACAACTGGGAGTCTGGGAGGATGCAGATTTTTGTCATTGAATTTGGCCTTAATAAACAACTTTCAGAGCATACAAAGGACCGCACACAGTTCATGCTATAACAAGATGTAGCTAGCAATGTACAAATACAACTATTGTGCTCGGATCACAATGATTCAGGTCTTAAACTGCACAATCAATTATAAATGGATATGTGCATCCTCCTAATTCTATCGACATATAAACATGACCAACACATAGGGAGCTACAGCCTACACACATTAATTAGTATGTAAATCAAATAACATGGTCCGGCACTCCGCACATGGGACTAGGGAGCTATACATAAGTAGATTATTCCACGAAGAGTACTTTCGAATCAAATCTTTCATGACAGATTAACAAACAAATGATAAGGACTAAGCTAATTTTGAGTGTTTACCTTTTAGTGGAAAAAGACCTTTCTCAGCAAGATGGCGACAATGATAATAACTTGCAAAACCACAAAAACTAGTAGTCCAAAAGATAACTTCAGGGATTCCGAACTCTTTAGCAACTCTGAGAGTAAAAGTACTCAGAGATCCATCAGCAACTATGCAGCTAACAGGAGGAACTTCTCCTGAATCATTGAGTTTGGTGAGAAGCTTTTTCAATGGTTCATAAAAAACTCAAGTCATGACTGACCGACGAAAAAATCATCATTTGTAGCCGTTATTTCATCAAAATGAAAATTCAGTCTACTGCTAATTCTATCCAAAGTTTCATATGCCCAAAATTCAGTCTTGGAGCCACTAAGCTTGGAGCCCAGCAGCAGCCGCCTCTCAATTTTAACTGCAGCATCCTTGGCTTCGTCAGACAAAAACTGCGGTTCTGCTTGAGAAGCATCCTGTATGAAAATGAAAAAAATGTAAGGGGAATGAAGTTCAAAACGATCCATGGCCACTAAATTCAATTTTTCCCTTTCAGCCAACATTAAACGTCGACACAGACTTAAACAGCACCAGGTGGCATCAATGTTCATGCCCCCAAACAAAGTTTGAACATAAAAAATGAATATCAGATAGCCAGCGATAAATTTAGCAAAAAGTAGTTTTTGTTGCAAGTTGAGGATTCTAGATGACACATGTCATCAAAGGATGATGTGCCATTACTCTTTAGATACAGTCAAACGGACATGGGATTCCAATAATCTGCCTTGATATCAAGGACGATGATAGAGGGATTCATCAAGGAACCATAATGAAAGCTAAATAAACCTTAGCAATGAGGATATATGGTTAACACAGAATAGATTTAATAGTTCAAACTAAAATTGAAGAGTTAGCATTTATAGAGAACCGTAAATAAAGTTTGAAGAGAAGAGATTACTTGCACGATATGGATTGAGTGTCCTTAATTGAATTGATTCATATGACTTGAGATTGCAGAACATGTGCACCCCAGTCACCACAGAAAAAGAAGCAAAAGCAAGAAATGTGGAGGAGCCAATGCAGTGAGCCAACCCTATACCAAGCATGATACCAATTGATTTGCTCACCATTCCTTGAGCTTCACCCTTAGCAATTACCTGTGATACGTAATTCATTCGAATTAGGAAAACATATATCAACCAGCTTGAATCACTTAAAACCGCTGAACACAGAACAAAAAGCATGTGATCAAGAAGACACATGAAAACTCAAGGAATCTGATAATACTAAGAGATCTCCATGCTTCATCAGGGGGAAAAAAGAAAGAAAAGTAATGAAAGATCCCTAACGTATAAATCACTGAGAGGAAAACACATTATACCTCTGCAAAATTCCTTTGAGCAGCGAATCCTGCATAGAAGCAAGGATGGGCTAAAGAAACCGAGGTGCGCTAAAGACTTAAAGGACAAGTTGGTTTCATCATCAGAAGCAACGACGAAGGCGTCCTGGGAATGGTCAGGGAGGAGTCTGATCCACTTTCCACGCTTTCCTGCACAGACAGTCATACCCAGTAGAGAAATTGGGGTACCTAATGTAGCCTGATCTTTCTGAAATTTTTACAGGACAATAAATATACCATGTACAACCTACAGTTAAAATTTCAGAAAAATCCAACGGTTAGATACTTCTATACAAGAGCTCAAACAGCCCTACTCGGTGTCAAATTCCTGCAGAAGCGTAGTTAGTTCAATCAATCGTTTCAGGGTCCTAAACTGGTCAGAAAATTTCCAAATTTTAACCTGATCTTCCTGACATACTCAATTATAACATATCCAAAATTGGCTACAACCCAACTTGTAAATATTGATTTGTAAGCAAAACAGTTCGCCCATTCCTTGAGATCCTACAGAAACGTAGTTAGCTGACATATGCAGGTACAACATATCCAAAATTCATCACGAACCAACAATTGAACAACTAGTTAAAAGAAAAACAATTTCTGTAGGGAAATTAGAACTAAGGGTTTATACTTAACCCAAAGATATATGCAGATGCAGTATATGAAGAAAACATAAGAGATTTATACCTAGTTCTTCATCAACAATACCTAAACAAACAGCGAATCGATGAACAGAGAATAGATTTATACCCAGAAATTAGGGATCTGAGAAGATAAACAACAAAAGTTAGTTTGGGTTAAACAACAAAACAATCAGATGAGAATGGATTTGAGAGAGGGTTTGAGAGTTATACCTACAAACAACAAAACAATGAACATATTACAATCATCATCAGTCGCCTGCAATAACTATGAATATGAACAACAACCAACCAGAAACCGTGAGATCTATACCTACAAAGAACAAAAAATGGAAATTAGGTCTTTGAGAGTAAAAACAACAGAAATTAGTTGATGAATTAGAGATCTGGGAGAAACAAAAACATTTTACCCAGAGAGAATCGTACAAAATCGAGTTGAGAGAGGTTTTGAGAGTTAGGTTTTTTTTTTAGGTCTGTTTTTGGGGAAAGAGAATAGAGTTGACGAAATGAAAAATGGGGATAAAAGATAAGGGAAAAGAGTGGGAACTGGATTAGATATCCCGTCCAACAGTGAATTTTGGGTGCCAAAAATCCTAGAGGGGAAATTGGGGTGTACTACTTGGGGTCAAAACATAAACTATGTGTGACTTGCCACGCAAACAGCAGGCACATGTGCGCTGCTTGAATGTTGTGAATCCGCAACTGCTAGCTGCAGTTTCTAGGGTAGCAACATGGGCAAGCTGTTGCTAATTTTTTAGCTGTTGCAATTCATGTTGCTAAATAGCAACAGCTAGTAAGCTGTTGCATCTATGAGTTGCTATCTGCTAAATATGGTGTAGTGATTTGTCCGTAGACACCTCTATTTATAGCACTCAATAAGATAGGTTGCTTTGGAATTAAGCAATCAATTACTTGTCCCACAAGTTAAGGAACCCTAAACTTGCCAACCAAGTAATACAGATTAATCTCAATTGAAATTCCTTTTTTAGATTTATCTGCCAAGTGTTTTGTTGGCTCACAAACACTTCAAGATAGGAATCCAACAGACCAGAGATAATCTTATCTTATTGACTCATTGAGGATCGTTAGATGGAACACAAAAGGTATTTATGTTTCACACAAGTCCATCTAAGAGATAAAGGAGTTGGAATTTGACTCAGAGTGAAATTCTAAAAGAATAACACGTAATTTGACTTTACCAGGAACTTCTCCGTGTCAGGTTCACGTACCGGTACGTGAACAAATGGACACAAGAGATTTTCAGCTCCAGGTACGCAAACCGGTTCGGGAACCGTCCGCAGTCAAATTAGGTCAAATTAGGATTCCGCTGGAAGGACTGGGCTGAGCCAGAACTTAGACGTGAGAACGTCCTCAGCTGTGATCCACAGACTCTTTGCTCAAGAGTACTCCTTAGATTCATCCATATCCAACATAACAGTTTGCAAGCAAACCATTGTAATGGACACATGGCGTCGAATCTATCTCATGCATTCTTGATTCACAGTATTCGTGGGATCAAATACTGGTCATGACATAAAGGCATGTTACACAAGAACACGATCTCAATCGCTACATTACTACTAAAGTAGTCGACTATATTTCGAAAGAATAGAGAAAGTAGAAATAGAAGAATATCCATAAAGTCATAACTCCTACTAACCTTTTGTCGATGAAGAATAATTGATGTCTTCTTTGTCTTCACAGTCTTCGTCTTCAAGGTCTCTACTACTCTGTCTATATCCCATTTCCGAAATCTAAACTCTAGTAGGCTAAATCAAGAATTGAATTTTGACACCTAAAACTGACAACTAGCTTGACATACCAACGCTAGTGGGTTTGACCGGACAATGCCCTAACAGACAGCATTTGAGTAAAGAAGTTACGTTTACCCGTAACAATAGATTATCACCTTTGATGCTACCATAGTGATCTATGGATAATGGCAGCTGCTCACGTTAATAAGAAAATGTAATTGAACTATTTCTCTTATCAAATTTCACAAACAGCTAATGTGCACAAACATCAACTAAAAAACTTTCTCTTTTACAAAGATACAAAGTTACCCAAACGTTGCAATTCCAAATTCGTGATTCGTTTTTCTAAGTAAGCATCAGCAATTGAGGTTTTACTTAACTAAGCAGTTGAATTTCAACATCAGCAAGTAGATCGGTGTAGCAAGAAGACTTCTTAATCGTCGTTTCTTCATTACCGGTACAGAAAATTTGAACTCAAAAACCTAATTAGACCCAACCGAATTCAAAAATCATAACTATATCATTTCCAATGATTCTCAGAATTCAAACAATCCATATATCAAACCCAAAATGTTAACAATCTACCCTAAGATATCATTCCAAAACTTCACGCAAGAATAAAGTTAATTAAGACAACATAACAAACCCTTCATAAATTTACTTGAAGTTGATGAAATTGAACATGAATTGAACAAAAATCAAGCAAACCCATAATATTTACATACCTAATCTTCACCACCACCGTTCCAATTATCATCTTAATGATTGAATGATTATTTTTCTGCAACTATTACGAAAATTGAATCCAAAATCTTAAGGATGAAATTGGGGTTGGGTTGTTACTATTTAAAAATCAGTGAAGGTTAATGGATTGAATGACTAATGGATCTGGGGAGAAAATTGCAGAGAAGAGAGAATTTTGGGGGAGAACTGAAGGTTTCTCTCGACTTTGGTTTAGATGTAGGAAAGGTCTTTCCTCTTATACCCCTCAAGTTCATAAAATCTACGAAAATAAAGGCATAAGGATTAAAAATGCGGAGGGGTATTCAGGTCCAACGAAAAAGACTAACTTTGTTAATGGCCCTTATGCCCTCACTCTTTTTAGGAATGGACGAAAAATGCCTAAAGAAGGAGACGGAATTAATGAAATCGTGAGGGCATTTCGGGTCAGTTTGGTGCGAAAATGGGCTTCACCAAAACACCATTGTGCTTTATATTATAGATTTGAACGAATGGGTTTCTCTTCCACCCATTCAACAAAGAGCAGCTGAGTTCGTAATTGGCCGACCTTGGGAGGCCTCTATGTGATGAAAATTGTCACCCATGTCCGTTACGTTTTATGTCCTGAGAAACTGAAATCAGTTTTTTTGTTCTCAAAATTTCTTGAAATTGAGATGAAATTTGAGATAATCAACAAAATTGTTAACCAATTTCCATAGAATATAATCAAACAGACAAATTATATGTTCAAACTTCTTCATAATATACATTAAATCGATCGGAATCGATCAATTTCATCATTCAATATACAAAAAAAAAAAAAAAAAAAATCTCTGCCCATTTCTAGAATTTAATCCAATGGAAGCTTTTTATACTTCAACCCATTGACTTTCAGATCGAAACATCATCAGATTCAATCAAAACATCATCAGATTCGATCAATTTTAGAAGCAGAGAATGAAATTTCAGGGGTACTGTAGGGGGTAAAACCCCTCGGACCACGTGTCTCGCATCCCGAAAGTGAAGTCATACCGAAAGGATTGAACAGCGGCGAATTGGATTGATAGAAGTTGCACTCAAGCGAAGTAAAGACTCGGAGTGGGAAGGATTCGGACTAGGACGAAGGACCGAAGCCCAGGATCCAGCTTCGGAGTGTAAACCGCCTTACTCGACAGAAACTGACACCACCACGATTGAGTCGTTTGTCTTTATTAGCTGTAAACCACCCAAGCTCGGCCTATATAAGGCGAGCTTGGAAAACGTTATAGGGGTTGGATTCTTGTTTTGGTTGAGCCTAAGTAGCAAGAGAGAGATTAGGTTTGTGATCTCCTCTGGTTCCTTAGGGTTTAATTCATGTAATCTCAGCAGTAGTAATATATACAGAAAGTCATCTTTATCTTGTTTATATTGCATTACTTAGCTTTTTAATCACTGTTCATTGCATCCTCGATGCTGTTCTAACTGTTTTCGGACTGCAAACTACAATTAACTACTGTATGTGCGAGTAGATCTGATGGATGTGGTACCATGAGTACCTATGCAGATTTTCTACTCGTACAGGTACAGTAGCAGAGATTCGGGCGAGGAAGATGAACTTTCCGGATATGGTTTTCCTTAGTCCGACCCGTTAGCCCATGTTCGATCAAAAATAGAAAAAAAAAATTGACAGAAAAATTGAAGCTAAAATAACAAAATCAACTAATGTAATAGAATGATCGTTGTAGAAAAATCACTGCTTGCACAACGAAGAACAATACTGGAAAAACCATAATTAAATAAAGGAACACTACCAAGTACCTTTACTCTAATCACCCATTGATTTACCACCTTAATTTGAGCATAAAACTCTATGATTCCATCTTTTGATTCTTCTCGGATCTTTTGATATAGATTATGTTTATAATATCCATCTTTTGATTTTGACTCTTCCTATTGTTATTGTTGTTGCTGTTTTTTTGTGTAAGAAGAGGAGTAGAAAAAAAGAGGCGGAGATCGATAGCGTGAGGTGGGCAAATTAGGTTTATGAGTTTTGTACTCGGTTGAAATACCGCTACTGCCCTCAAATTCATTCTAGCCTTTAGTTGTTTTTTTTGAGGTAAAAGGGTTAAATTTTTATTGATAAAAGGCAAAAGGAATACAGGTTGAGAGCGCCTAAGCGTGGCACAATGGAGAGTAAAACCTACACCAAAAACAAACAGAAAAACAACCTTGCCCCAGATTCAAGCCTAGGCTAACAAAAAACAAACACAAAAAATGGAAAAAGCCAGTTCACTTTTCCAAACTAGTCCACCTTCAAACACTACACGACAAGAGTTATCTTCCTTTCTTTGCTTGAGACCTACATCCTCTCCCAAGATTCTCTTGTATCTCCTTAAAATTTTTAGTATTTCCATTCCAGTGTAATCTATGGAGTTCCCTTTCCTTCTTCTTGGAATCTCCCTCAACTCTCTTCAAGACCTTGTCTTCATGAGACAACATTTCCAAATTCCTCTCAAATTCTTCATCTTCTATTGCTTCACTGTCTTCCCCAATGTCTTCTATTTGATATCTATTCTTAGAAAGGTTAATAACACTAGACTCATTCCTTCTATCTATGGGAAAGCGACTCTCAGATTGGTATGGAAAATCACTGAGCATAATGAAAGGATTATTTTTGGGAGAGGGAGCCTTTTTAGTATTCTTACCTTTCGCTTCAATCCATTGTCCTTGAGTTCCCTTCTCTGAATTTTGCACCCCCACTTGTACTTCACCAAATGCGCTACAAGTGGTTTTCTCAGTTGGTTTCACTGCTCCTCCACCTTTTTTTGATGGGGCTAGTGGATTGGTGTTTTCAACAACTGAGATCTCCCCCCTCCTAGAACTCATCTCCATTTCCCCTGCATCTCTAACAGAAACACCACCAGTTGCATTGTCCTTCTCACTCTGAGATCCCTTCACAAGACCTTCACAACCATTGAGATCAACTGCCCCCTCATTCAACTTGGATGTGTTGTTGCTTGATCCCAAAACACAATGCCCTGCAGTAATGCTTTAGCATGTGTCCAATTGGACGTGCACGGTGCACCTGTCCATTGAGAGAGTGATCAAGTGTTAGTAATATGTGCACAATAAACCCAATGAATTAAGGGTGGAAAACATGAAAATGAGCATTTTCAGTATACTGGTGCGTGATTAAGGTATAAATTACACTCATTTGCGTGCTAAAAGGGCAATACACTATAATTTTTTTACAGTGTCATCCTTGCATCGTGTCCGGTCATCTTCTTAGGTCGGCCCCTCACTGCTGCAGCAGTTATCTAGTTAGTTTAGGTGGATTAACACTGAGGCAACGGAAAAGAAAAATTGGGAGGGCGGTCTATGTTTATAGGGCTTTCTATGTTTAAGTTTCGGGTCGGGTTTAGTTGGACGTCCGAAATTGAAAACATGGACCCGAAATTGCCCGATATTGATTGCAAAATTGATTGCAAAATTGAGAAATTCGTCACTCACATTTCCAGATTGACTGTCCATAAAGAAGGACTCCCTAACGGTCGTCCAATAATGGGTTGATTTTGATGTAATAACAGTCCGTACATATATGGTTGTACTGAAAAAGTCTTGGGTTGATTTCGATGTTATGAATGTGAGTACGTACACGTTTGTACTGAAAAAATTGGGTCAACTTTGATGATATCAACAATAATACGTAATGGTTGTATCGACAGAAACTGGATGGTTTTTGACAGTTCGTCGACTATGATAATATCAACAAACTGAATTCTTGGCATGGTCTTCATTTTCCAAATTTTGATAGTATCAGAAGGTTGTTCCACGTTACCATCCAGATGTTCATACATGGATCTACTTGTGAAAATTCCTTGTTAAGTACCTTTCTATATGAGAGTATCTTCATATTACTCTTATTAGTTGTTTTTTTTTTCCATTCATTTAGTTGACAAATTCTGGATTTGGCCATAGAAAACCCAAAATAAGTAAAAAGGGATGAGCTCATAGATGCACATTATTACTCTTATTAGGTTGTAAGGTAATAATCTTACCCATTACTTTATCTGAGAATGGGGTGTTAAGGAAATCAAGGTTTCAACCAATTTCAGAATATAAGTGATTAACAGTTTGGGGCAAAGTGGTATCAACCCATATGTTGTTGGTTGAGGTGAAAAAATCTTATAGTTTAGAGATCCAATGATCCTTTCCAGATATTTATACTTAGGTCATTGCCTACTACCCATATGCAGTTTGCTGAAGTAACATTAACCCCTTTGTGAACACCTTTCCAGGCCCAAGAGGAGTTGTTATTGCACATAGATTATGTCCTGTTTTTGGGGCTGCACGATTTTTGTTGGGGCTTCAGTCCCAAACAAAATAGGGTCATCAAAACCCAAAACCAAAAACCCCTTATAAAATGGACAGTTTTACCCTTTAAAATAAGTTTAGTATTAGTATTTGATTGATTATCATTAGATTAGTGGTAATCGTGATTATCATAATCTATATAGTTAAGTTAATAAAAATTTTAGAGAGAGAAATTCATTTTGTGTTAGAGTTGATTTGGAGAGAAAGAAGGAGAGAAAAAAAAAACCAAACTTTTTTCTTCAAAAATCTCTAAGTTTTGAATCACTCAACCAAAATGAGTGATTCAAACACCGATTTCGAGCTACCGGAGACCCCAATAGATTAGTACGTAGGTTTTTGTGATTTTTGTGAGTGTGGCGGCTCTGTTTACGGTTTAGTTTGACCTTGAAATTGAGCCGTAAAAACGATTTACGCCTCAAGATTCTTCCCAAATGAGGCGTAAATTGTGGAATTTGGGGAAACTGAGCCGTACACTAATTTTACGCCTAGGACGACAAACGGCCATTGAGACGTAAGTTGCATGGAAATATTAAATTCACAATTTACGTCCCAGTTTACGAGGCGTAAAACATATACTTACGTCTTGGTTTTTCCGTTTACGCCTCAATATTTTTTACGGTTATAAACATTTTACGGCTTAGTTTCCAACTTTTAAGCCTCACTTTACATTTTATGGTTTGGTTAGATAAGTTACGGCTCAGAATTTTGTGACCAAAGTCCACATTTTGTACGCCTTGGTTTTCAGGGCGTAAAAAAACTAGTGCATCTTTTACACCTCTGTTTTAAGGCGTAAACAAATTTACGCCGTATACGATGATGAATACCAAGGCGTAAAACAAAATTTACGCCTCAATTGCATATGAAATCCAAGGCGTAAAAACACACTGAACCGAAAAAAACCTAACCTAAATCGATGATTCTAACCTAAAAAAGCAGGGAATCATGATTGAAAAGATGGGTTTTGTTCAGAATCGATAGCTGATACGCATATTTGGGTCTTGTGGAGGATTAGAGGGCAAAACAGTGGATTGTTCAATCACGACAGCCGTTCCTTGTATTCCTGGATCAATTTGTGTTGTTGTTGATTGTTGAATCGCAGTTGTTGCTATTCTGGATCAATTTCAGTATTCTCAGTGGTCTCTTTTGTAGCCATCTTTGAATTTAAATCGAGACGATGAATTTTTCGTATCGCCGATGAATCAAAAAAAAAAAAAGAGAAAGAGAGGGGAAGAAGAGGCGATGATGAAGAAGAAGATGACTAAATGAGTAAATGAAGAAGGCGATGGTGTTTTTGTATTTGTTTTAGGTTTATGATAAGATTATTAGGATAATTAGTTAAGATTTAGAGGTATTTTAATCTAATCCTTAATCTGTAAGGGTAACTTAGACTTTTCTTACCTGTTTAGACATCCCTTATAACTACATTTGGATAGTTTTAGTGTTTTGAAGCCCCAACAAAAATCATGCAGCCCCAAAAACAGCACATCATAGATTGGCAATGATTGGTTTTTGGATAGTATTTGGCTTTCATTGTTTTTGACCAGATAGAGTTAGGTTGATGAAACAGTCTCCATCCATTCTTGGAGATGAGAGAGAGGTCTTCATATCTTTAATGCCATTACCATCCTTTTCTTTGCTCTTGCAGAATATTTTCCAACATTTCATGTAAAACCCTTTTTAGTTCCAAATATCCCCACTAAAAGTCCCTAATTATATTTCTAATTTTGTTAAGAAATTTTTGGGAAAAATGAAGGTTGACATTTGGATAGATAGGTATAATCTCAAGGATAGTTTTGGCCATAAGTCCTCTACCAGCAGGAGAGAGATCTTTAGCTTTTCATCATTCAAGTTTGTTATCCATCTTTTCCACTAGAGTATCAAACAACCTTAGATCTATTGGTGAAGAGAAGACCTCCTAAATATCTGTCATGTAAGCTTATTTTCTTGATTTTTAGGATATCTATGATCTCCTTACCAAAACTATTGCTAACTTGGGAGAATGGGGAAATTGTTAGAGCATTGCTCGGTCAAACCTACTAGTAAAACTAGTTGTCAATTTAGGTGTGAAAACACAATTCTTGATTTAGTACTACTAAAGTTTAGATTTCGGAGTTGGGCTATGGACTAGGTAGGTGAGACCTTGAAGACGAAGACGAAGCTTATCACGAAGACATCATATATTCTTATTCGACAAAAGGTTAGTAGGAGTTGTGACATTATATGGAATGACTTATATTCTACTTATTCTATCTTTCGAAATAGTCGGCAACTTTAGTATACTATAACATATTGATATGTATGTATTCTTGTCTACATAACCATGAGTTATATTGCTATGCTTTCCAAGTATACTAAGTTTACAAGATACGTATAATATAGATTCAATACACTTTCCATTGCAATAATTTGCTTGCAAATCAATGTAGGAGATGGTGAATCTAAGGAGTAATACTCTAGAGCGTTTATTATGGATTATAGCTCAGGACGTGTCCAGGTCTTCTTAAGTGATTCTTTTCACAGTTGAGGTAGAGACAAGTTAGGCATTGTATACTTGATTTACATCCCAGCTCTAACTTGTATAGTAGATTTCCGTATAACCTTGATCATATCTAAAGGAAGTCATTTTCGAGTGCTAAACTGTCAGAGGACAGTTCGGACACTACTGTTCCTTGGTTGCAAAGCCGTAAGAATACCAAAAGCCTTTAACATTGGTTAAGCAACTCCTAGGCCTGTAAAGAACGTCAGCTAGGGGAATCAAGTGCGTAGGGTCTTGCGAAATCCAAGAGACGTAAGGAGCGCGACAACAACTGATTCGCTTGGAGGGCTAGAGTCGCTCACATCTACATCCTAGCCCGAAATTTGATAGTAGGCTAGCATTTGTAGACAGCTTAATATCGTGCAGTGTTCATAGCTGGACTAGGTCCCGGGGTTTTTCTACTGGCTTGCGGTTTCCTCACTAACAAAACTCCTGGTGTCTTGTGTGCTTTACTTTCCGCATTATATCCCTGATTATATAATTAAAGCAACACAAGTTGTACGTTATTAACCTGTAGTTAATTCCTAATACTTTCGAGGGATTCACCAAGACTTTTCTTGCGTCAAAATTGATCGTTTACGGTCCAACTCAGGTTACACAGATTTAGATATTGATTTTTGAAATCGTCCATATCTTACCATAGACTCAAGTATGCCATCAATTAACATGGTTTGAGTGATTCTTTTTGAATGGTCAGAACAGGGAATTCAGAGTTGAGAAGGAAAAAGATATTGGGTACGTCTGGGTGGGTTTGACAACGGTTTTTGGACGACAAAACAGGGTCACTGAACTAACTCTGACATCGGTTCTAGCCATGGTTCTAGCAGGTATATCAGGAAGGTTGGGACCTTACTTAGAGGGAAACAAAGAAGTAAGCTTGGGGACCAATCTATTTCATTTATGAAAAGGGTTTAAAGCCTAGAAAACAGTTAAGGGAAGGAGTTGTAGTCGTTGATTTTGTAGTTGAATGGCTAATGATTATTGCTCGATTTAGAGTTATATTGAATATGGAAACTGGGGTTGTTATCAGTTGCGAGATTGCAGCAGTTAGAAGCTACAAAAGGGAGGCGCAGAAACAAGAGAAATACCTCTCTACATCATCAGTTGGAACACCTGCAAAGTGCTGGACATAATTCTTCAAGGAGTCACTGAGTTTGCTTTTAAGTTTTGAAACCTAATCTTTGCACAGAATTATTGTTTACTTTCAAGAACATGAGTAGCTAGTTTTCTTTATTGATTAGGCAGGATTTCGAAACTCCCACACGTTATTTTAATCAAGTTTATGCAAGTTAATCTTTTGATGAAAATTGTTTGTTGATTATCTTTTACTGTTCTTATGACCATGAGATGTATGCTAGTTATCTAAGTGCGTAACTAAGTATCTTGTATGCAACTCTAATGTTAGTTTAGAGAACTCTAATCCATAATTGTTAGAGTAATCTTAACATAAGTAGTAACATATACTATTTGTTGTTAGGGCATTGTCCGGTCAAACCCACTGGCGTTGGTATGTCAAATTAGTTGTCAGTTTTAGGTGTCAAAACACAATTCTTGATTTAGCCTACTAGAGTTTAGATTTCAGAATTGGGATATAGACGAAGTAGTAGAGACCTTGAAGACGAAGACTGCGTTTACAAAGAAGACATCAAGTATTCTTCATCGACAAAAGGTTAGTAGGAGTTATGACTTTATATGAAATTTCTTTTATTCTACTTATTCTATCTTTCGAAATAGTCGACTACTTTAATAGAGGTATAGCGATTGAGATTTGTACTCTTGTCTACATAACCATGAGTTATGTTAGTATGTGTTCCCACCATACTAAGGTTACAAGGTACATAAAATAGATTCAATACATTTTCCGTTGCAATGGTTTGCTTGCAAATCACATGTAGGAATCTGGGTGAATCTAAAGGAGTACTCTAGAGCAGAGTCCATGGATTATTGCTGAAGTCGTCTCACACGTCTAAGTACTGGCCCAGCCCAGAACTTCCAGCGGATCCAGTTTAAACCTTAATCTGAATGACGGCGGTTCACGAACCGGTTCGTGAACAGTGGCTCGGAAAATTTCTTCCGAGTCTCAAAACGTTGATCTTTACACGTACATGTACGTGAACCACAGATTCAATGAATTTGGCCGAAATTCAGACGGACGGTTCCCAAACCGTCCAAGTGAATATTCTGCGAGAATTTCACACGGGTTAAACTGCTAACTCCTTATCTCTTAGTTGGACTTGGTTTATCACGAAATACCTTATGTGGTCCATCTAACGAATCTCAATGAGTCAATAAGATAAAGGTGTTCTCATGGTCACTGGATTTCTATCTTGAAGTGGTTAAGAGCTAACAAACCACTTGGAAGATAAATGTTAAAAGAATTCCAATTGAGATTAACCTGTGATTTCTTTGTATGCAAGTCAAGTAACGAGCACGTTTTGAAAAAGGAGGGGTACCGAAATACTACCAACTTTTCGTTTTGGCTCGTGAGTCTTATGGTTAAAGTCTGGACGATCTCAAAAATCAATATCCAAACCTCTAACTGGAGTAATCTCGACAGTTAGGCAATAACGTACTACTTGGTGATTTAATTATAAATCAGAGTTATAATGCGGAAAGTAAAAGCACACAAGACACCAAACGTTTTCTTAACGAGGAAACTGCCTTGCAGAAAAACCTCGGGACCTCGTCCAGTTTGAACACCGCCCAGTACAAACTGACTACAAACACTAGCCTACTATAAGACTTCGGTCTGGGATGTAGCAGAGGCCAACTCAAGCCCTCCAAGCGAATTGGCTACTGTCGCCTTCCTTACGTCTCTGGATCCCCACTGATCGTCACGCACTTGATTCCCCTAGCTGACGTCCGTTACAGGCCTAGGAGTTGCTTTGACCGATGTCAAAGGCTTGTGTCAGCAATACTGGCGTTTAAACCAAACTGTTGACGTATGGTGTAACTGTCCTCTTCAGTTTACCATACACAAGATGACTTCCTTCGGATTGTTAAATCCAGGTCATACGGAAATCTACTTCTTGAATCGGGGCTGACAAGCAAACCAAGTAAGCAATGCCCAATCCGAATCTACCTCAGTTATACACGAAGAACCACTTAAGGAACTTGTATAACCGGAGATAACTAGGTCTTACAACACCGAGTGCAGCCGTGCGTTGCTACCTTTCCAACCTTGTTGAGTAACGTATCAGTTCTTGAATAGCCGTATATCAGAAGAGACGAACTTTAGAATAGACAAGAACGTGATCAGGTTACCAAGGTTACAGGTTAATCCGATTTCAACCAAAGATGGTTTCAATCTCCTACCTGTGCTTCCGAACTCTCTAAGGAAGTCTTTATAGTCGTAGGGAGTTCCCAAAGGAGCTGCAACCTATAGAGGATGACTGTACCACAACAAGCATTCACCGAAGTGAAAAGAGTTTACGCTATCTTCCCTAAGGACCTTCACGTATGCTTGATGCTTGCGGTATCTGTCCGTAGACACCTCTATTTATAGCACTCAATAAGATAGGTTGCTTAGGAATAAAGCAATCAATTACTTGTCCCACAAGTTAGGGAAACCCTAAACTTGATAACCAAGTAATAAGAGATTAATCTCAATTGGAATTCTTTTTAGAATTATCTGCCAAGTGTTTTGTTAGCTCTAAAACACTTCAAGATAGAATCCAACAAACCAGAGATAATCTTATTTTATTGACTCATTGAGGATCGTTAGATGGAACACAAAAGGTCTTTATGTTTTACACAAGTCCATCTAAGAGATAAAGGAGTTTTGGAATTTGACTCAGGGTGAAATTCTAGGAGAATATTCACTAAATCCGACACCAGTAAGACAGCTACCGTCAGGTTCACGTACTGGTACGTGAACAAAATAGCCATCTCGAACTCAGGGAATTTCCGAGTGTCTGGTACGCAAACCGGTTCGTGAACCGTGCGCCTGTCAGATTTCGTCAAATCTGGATTCCGCTGGAAGTACTGGGCTGAGCCAGAACTTAGACGTGTGAACGTCCTCAGCTGTGATCCATGGACTCTTTGCTCAAGAGTACTCCTTTAGATTCATCCATATCCAATTAACAGTTTGCAAGCAAACCATTGTAATGGACATATGGCACCGAATCTGTCTCATACATTCTTGACTCACAGTATTTGAGGGATCAAACACTGGTCATGACACAAGGCCATGTTACGCAAGAATACGATCTCAATCACTATTATCACTACTAAAGTAGTCGACTATTTCGAAAGAATAGATGAAGTAGAAATAGAAGAAAATCCATAAAGTCATAACTCCTACTAACCTTTTATCGATGAAGAATAATTGATGTCTTCTTTGTCTTCACAGTCTTCGTCTTCAAGGTCTCTACTACTTTGTCTATATCCCATTTCCGAAATCTAAACTCTAGTAGGCTAAATCAAGAATTGACTTTTGACACCTAAAACTGACAACTAGCTTGACCTACCAACGCTAGTGGGTTTGACCGGACAATGCCCTAACACGTTTTACACGAGCACTTGCTAACTAGTAGGTTAAGAAATATGTTGCTTTATCTCAAAGAAACCTATCTTATTGAGAGCTATAAATAGAGAATTAAAGAACAAAACCACAAGCATCAAGCATACGTAAAATTTCTCTGTGGAATTGATCGTAAACTCTTTGCACTTCGGTGTAAGCTTGTTGTGGTAGTCATCCGCTATTATGTAGCAGTTCCTCTGTGGGATTTACTTAACGACTATAAAGACTTCTCTTGAGAGTTAGAAAGCACAGGTAGGCGATAACGTACCTTTGTGATTGTTATCAGATTAACCTGTAACCTTGGTAATCTGATCACGTTCTTGTCATTTCTACGGTCCTTCTCTTCCGCAATAAGGCCATTCAAGAACTGATACGTTACATACAAGGTTAAAGGAAGCAATGTACGGATGCACTCGGTGTTGTAAGACCTATTTAGCTCCAATTGTATAAGTTTCTTAAGTGATTCTTTTTACAACTGAGGTAGAGACAAGTTGGGCATAGTTTACTCGGTTTACTTGTCAGCCCCCGCTTGTAAAGTAGATTTTCCTATGACCAGGAGCAATCCGAAGGAAGTCAACTTACGTATGTTAAACTGAAGAGGACAGTTCGAAACATACAGTCAGTAATTAAGTCTGCAAAGCTGGTATTGTTGACATAAGCCTGTAACAGCGTTTAAAGCAACTCCTAAGCCTGTAAAGGATGTCATCTAGGAGAATCAAGTACGTAGGGTCTTGTGGGATCCAAGAGACGTAAGGAGTGCAATAGTAGCCAATTCGCTTGGAAGGCTGGAGTTTGTCTCTGTTGCATCCCAGACCGAAGTCTTATAGTAGGCTAGTGTTTGTAGACAGTTAGTACTGTATGGTGTTCAATCTGGACGAGGTCGCGAGGTTTTTCTACATGTCGTAGTTTCCTTGTTAAAAAAATCTCTGGTGTCTTGTGTGCTTTTACTTTCCGCATTATATCTCTGATTATATAATTAAAGCAAACACAAGAAGTATGTTATTCGTAACCGTCTAGTAAGTCTATAAGCCATCCCGGGAATTTGCCAAGACTTGTCTTGAGTTGGACTGATCACTTGTGATCCTACTCTGGTTAACAGATTTGGATATTGAATTTTGAGATCGTCCATATCTTACCATAAGACTCACGAGCCCAAACAAAAAGTTGGTTGTATTCCGATACCCCTGTTTTTCATTTGTTACAAAGGGATTTTGTGGACAATGGTGTGTTTCAGGTGGCTAGGAGCAACCTGATTCACAAATATTAATGCAATTAATTGTCTTACACCTAGAGAACTTATTTTAGGTGGTTCAATTGATCAGAATCCACTAGCGAACTTGTGTCTACGTGGTGAATTAAGGAATCCAGAGGTAAGTTGAACTTATAACTAATCTTGTTAACAATCGAAATTTAGTGAAGATTATTCTTGTATGATTAATAAGACTCATGTTTGGTAGTGGAGAATGAATCCTTGATCAATATCCATATCATAATTTGAATTACAACTTTACAATTTTCTTAATTTCTACATAAGAACATTAAAACTTAAACTCACACCTCCTTGTGGACTTGAACTCGACTTGCCTCACCACTTCTTTATTGAATTGTGTAAGAGTTGAGAAAATATTATTGATATGTTTGACACCGCGTCATAACTCAATAACAAAAATGATTTTCATACCGCATTGGCACCAATACTGGGTAATCAAGGAATGTCATTCTATCACTAGCCCTTATGTGTCTGGAGGTGTTAGCTCAAACATGGGTTTTACGAAAACCAATTTCGACTAGATAAGCTTATGCAAGTTCAAGAAGAAGGATCATAATGCATGCTAAAGTAAGTTGCTAATATTTAATATACGACAATGAAACCAAAAAATTAACAAAAGCTACTCAATTGTAGATAGAATCAACGCCCTTTCCCACTCCTATAGAATAACCAATCTAAACAGTGAAATCATTATGTATAGTATGGAATAAACAACCATCGAAGTACTTAATCCTGCATCCAACCAACAACATCAATAACAACAAAATTAGATATAAGAACACACGTTGAAACCTAATCATGAATGAAGTACTTAATTAAAGCATATTAAAAACATGTGTAAATACCAATAAACCAAGAACAAATCATTAAAAAACTGAAAATAACTCAATTTTAGTTTTGTATCTTACCGCGAATCTAAGATAAAGTTTAAAGGATAAAATCAAAAACAACAAACCAAACTAGATTAAAAAATGTTAGGTAACTTGGAAAGAATAACCAAAGACAAAAACCAATCATCAATAGATCACAAATAAGAAAATTAACAAGATCAAGAACATTCATAAACAAACAAGTTATGAATCACACACACACACAAAAAAAAAAAACAGATCCAATTCAATCAAAACTCATACGAAAAGCAAGATATCGGGAAGAAAAAATAAGACTCGATGAATAACAAA
Organism: Papaver nudicaule; assembly: GCA_023529015.1. Lineage (NCBI taxonomy): Eukaryota > Viridiplantae > Streptophyta > Magnoliopsida > Ranunculales > Papaveraceae > Papaver > Papaver nudicaule. The sequence goes on along the minus strand of JAJJMA010013596.1, from coordinate 26,893 downwards.
ATCAAGCTCAACTTACCAGAGAACCATTTTTTTTTTTTGAATTTGAAAGGTTATATTAAAGTTGGACCGAACTCCACTACCTACAAGCCCAGGTAGCTAGGCAAATAAATAAAGAAAAATCCATCCCATCCCGATGCAGACGAGTTTCGAACTCAGGTCGCTAGATAGTGTCATCACCCAACGACTTTACCACTGTACTACAGTGACATCTGCTACCAGAGAACCATTGAAACCCTAACAAAAATCGTCATCACTGGTGAAGAGCTCTGTCCGGGAACTATGTTTTTTTAGTTAAATCTCTTACTTCGGTTTTATACATAAAGGGTAATTTTGGTATTTCAGAAAAGATTTCATAAGGTCCACGGGTGTAATGGACCTTTCATTAAAAAAATTGGTCCAAAAAATAAAAATATAAGACCACCCATTAAACCACTACGCCAAATCAACCGATTTACAACGGATATAGACGTTGCTGTGAATTAAAGCGACACTAATAAACGTTGCGAATACGGCGTTACAAATTTTTGGCAACGTCTATTAATGTTTCTTTAATTAATTAAAGCAACGTTACTTACGTTGCTTCTTTCGTTGCTATTTTTTATTTAAAGCAACGTAAGTAACGTTGTTTTTTTTTAAAGCAACGTTTTTTTATAAATGTAGCAACGTCTATAAACGTTGCGGAATACATAATTAAAATTATAAAAAATAAAATTACAAAATATATAAATTTTGTATTTGTATTAAAAAAAATGTATTGCAAAATCTATATAAAATTACGTATTTGTATCTGTATTTTCCATATCTAGTATTACATTTACAAATGATCCTTCCCCTCCGAACCTAGTTTCGTACACAATTGTGTAAGCTGAAGTCTGCACTTTGTTGATGAGAGAATTTATGAACTCCCCTTTTGTCTCTACATCCCTTTTAATCTACAAATAAAATTTGTTCTTAGTAAAAAACCATTTCACTCGAAGTGAACAATACACTTAAAAAAATTACTACTGCTTACAGCTAGCAAGTGCGTTGAGCGATTTTCAATTTCTCCAACAATGTTGTTATGTGCATTTGCAGGCCCGGAATAGTCCCTCTACATCCAGGACAAATTGACGAGGAAACTTCTTCAAATCCCAGGACAAATCCAGTTGAAATTCAAACAGTTAAAGTTGTGGCTCCATGTTTTAGTTCCTGTGATGATAAGAGAGAAATTTTTATCAAGACAAAGAAAAACATACAATTTTTAACCAACTCATCCACTTTTCTTCTTAATATCTTTTAACAAATGAAAAACACAACATTTGATGTTTTATAAAAGGGTAGAAAGGATAGAGAAAGAGCTTGAAATGCAGGCTGTTTGTTTACCTTGGAGATGTTGGTCCAAGATTCAAGTGTCTGGATGGCTTTCCCTGATTCTTGGTTTCACGAGCCAAACATACTCCTTCAGCTAGGGTGCTCACACGCCCACACACTAAGAGAGCTGCTGCTGCATTTAGGACCTGTTTAAATGAAGTCAATATTATGGCTCAAGAGTTGAGGCAATACACACCTAATAAACTGATATACTAAACAAATGATATGCAACGTGTATCACATTGTCAAGAGGACAATTGCTTAAAATCATCTGAACACCTAAGAATCATATTATAGACTACAAAAGTAGCATGTAAAATCTTTGGAAAAACAAAAAGGGAAGTTTTGATCCCTTCATCATATATAAAGTACCGCAATCTCAAGTGAAGTATCTCCAAGAAATTAACAGAAAGTGAGCATGTTATAAAGGACACATGTAGAGACTGTGAGAGAAGAATAGACTTACAAATGTATTTGATGCATGCCCTTTCTCACCGGAGAGTATGTTCCTCAGTGCATTCGCGTTGAACTCTGAGTCCCCCCTCGTAACCCTTCAAAGGTGCATCGAGGCATTCCAAAGTCCACTTAAAAGAACACAAAATTAACAAAATTAGCTTAGGCAGAGGGACAACATGTTTGTTTATTGATTTTACTAATTTAAAATAGGGTTATTTTGCGATACCTCCCCTGTAAAGATTGTTAATTAGCGATACCTCCCCAAAAAGATTAATATTAGTGATTCCTCCCCTTCGTCAGTTATCTATCTAGGTGTCAGTTAAACTACACATAGGCAGTGTAGACATGGCAAATACTTTCCAAGGTGGAGCCTCAGCACGGTAAACACGTGGAAAACAAATTACACATGGCATATAGACTACCAAAAATACCCTTTAACAAAGCAAGTCTCCTCCGACTTCTTCTTCTTTGTGACTTACCAGAGCGCCATTAAACCTGCAAACAACAATCTGGTTTTATTTATTTGATTGAAATCAAGAACAGATTTTGGGGTTTCGATTAAATCATTCAACTATCATTTCAATCAGATCTATCTCGAAATTGAAATCGTCCCCAATAGTTAGTTTTTTTTTTATACCATCAATCTCTCGAAATAAATTTATCCGAAAAGAAATTAATGAGGTTAGGTGGATGAATATGAAGAACATCAATGAGACATGAGTTCTTCTGATCTTTTTGACTATTTGATGATGTGATTTTGCATTTTTTTTTGGCGTTCAAACTGCGATCAAATACAACGCAAGCACAGGTAAGTAGTACAATAATTTGTGGTGTTTTTTGTTCCACTGGCTAGAGATTTCTTGGAGTAATTTCAAATTGGTTCAATTTTTCTCCAGTGTATTTATTTCCGAAAAGTTTAGATGGGTATGCAATTTTTCATTTTATGATTTCAACTTTATACTCACAGAAACTCAGATTTATGTTGACCACAAACTATGTTCGTGTAGATTTGAGTTAAGTAGTACCCACTCACTAGATCCAATTGAGATAAAAGCTTAAATTGCGTTAAATAAATTATGGGTATTATGTGTTTCAGTTCTAGCACTTTTGTGTATTTGAATCATTGAATGTTATGTGATATTTTTTTTCCCAGGTTGAATACAAGGAATATTGAACAGGCCAAACACGAAGTGTCTTAGTGGATTTCAAAGGAGTTTGTCGAATTGATTACCAAGAAATGAACTTTTGATTGTCCAGTGATTACATATGAATGCAAAAGATATAGGTCTTGTTCTTTCGTTGAAATTCAGACTGCATATTTTTGTTCATCTTGGACCTGCAGGTATATGTTCCTCTGCAACTTTTATATTTGAGTGATTAAGTGATTTCCATCTGTGATGTATAAAGATGATGATGTCGATGATGGGAATCAATTGGAAGATGGGTTTTAATTAAGTAGTGGGTGTTATCTAGAAGATTTCGACACATATTAATATGGATCATCGTCATCGATGGTGCATAAATTTTATGATAACTCAAAACACCATTAATGGTGGAAATAAAAGCTTCATGGGTAGTTTTTTCATGGTTTTGTGTAATTATGAATCTCTATCGTTTATTTATTTGCCTTTTGATAAGACCGTTAGATTAAATCTATATGCTACATAAGCTCCACCGTGGAAACCTATTTGGAGTATTTGCCATGTGTACACTGCCTATGTGTATTTTAACTGACACCTAGTTAGATAACTGACGGAGGGGAGGAATCACTAATATTAATCTTTTTGGGGAGGTGTCGTTAAATAGCAATCTTTACAGGGGAGGTATTGCAAAATAACCCTTTAAAATAGTTGAAAAAGAGAAACAAGGAGCTACATACATGGATCAAAAACAAATTTCTCAATCCTTTCAGGAGGTAACATCAAGGACAAGCCCAGGTCCTGCAAGAAAGTAAAATTATATGCAAGTACAATTGCAACTTAAAGACTTAATGAGAAACAAAAGTTTAAAAAATATTAGAACCAAGAAATGACATATCGGTAGACATAACTGATTTTTACCAAGGGGACTCATTTCATCTAAACCTTCTGAATGCACAAACATGGCTCTTTTCATGCCAAACCTTTATAATGCTTTAGCGATTTTCTCGACCTGTTCAGAAAGAAGAACTATGTCATGATTAAAATGAAAAAGTAAACATGGCGACAACTGGAGTAGCCTTGTCAGGAGAGATCATGAAATCAATGCCAACTTCTTGTACACATTTCTTTATAGCCTACTTCCAAAAAATAATATCATATCGTTAGGAGATCTTACATACCATAACAACTCAATGAAGTTAAGTTAATTTGATTAAACAAGGGGGTCAGTGAGACAAGTTTCTTACCTCAGATTCTAGGTCAATTACAACTTCTGGCTGTTCTAATACATCAACACTTCCGCAAGCAGAAGAACTCGACGGTTTCCTGGCTGCAATTCCAAACAAGATCAGTTACATAGTGAAAAAAACTTATCATTTAGAAAATTTCAGTTAGGTGAAATGAAAATGTTACCTTTGCAACTTTTGCAGCGGCAGCTGTAGCAAGAATCGAAGCCCCTGTTGAGATGTTAACAGTATTCGCCCCATAACCACCAGTTCCAACAATATCAACTACACCATCCAATCCTTCAACTTTCTTACAACACTTTATCATAGCCCTTGCCAAACCCACAATCTGAAAATCCAATTCAATATCCATACATTCCCTAATCAAGAATAGGTAACACAAGAATCAAATCAAAAATACTTACTTCTTCATAAGTCTCCCCTTTAGCTCTTAGTACCTACAATTCAGCAATCACCTAAAAGAAAGCACAAACCTCGATAAATAAACAAGTTGGTAAATGACACCAATTCTATGAACTGACACCAATGGACTGCATAAACCCATTGAACAAATAATAACATGTTCGCCTCAATAATTCGTCACACAAACTACTGAGTCTAAGGGCATAAGCTAAATTTCTTTTTATCTAGTATAAATTTTAATTAGTAAAGGTAAGCAAGGCCAATAATAGGACAAAGTCCCTGAAATTGAACTACTATAGGTACATCACAATCATAAACTTCATTAATAACTAAGTAACACAAACTGAACTCAAATCAAATCGAACCATGCATATAAATGTGGAGATGTTATACCAATAGATCTTAAAGAAATCCAATTGAACCCATAACTCTTCTACCAACTGCAACACCAAACACAAATAAAATTATTAAAAACTGAACATTATAATCAGTAAAATCCTAAAATCAAAAATTCAAACACTATAAATGAAACCCTAACTTAAATAATCTGTGCTGAATCTTAACTGTTATACCTACAGATCTTTTGAGAAATCCAACTTATCATTCTAATTCTTCTTGATGATTTTCACCAGCTTTTCTTCATCGATTATAACAATCATTGTAGAACTATCTCTGTTCATGTTGAACCTTGTTCAACCTTGCTGTACGTTGGTTGACGAATCTCAGTCTTCAACTGCAGAAGATGATTCTCTTTTGTTTTTCCTTCTCGAGCCGTACCTATATTTCAAAAAGCAAGACTCGATTTAGGTCAAATCGATTCCGATCTAAAAAAACAAAACTAAATGAATTTTTAGGTTTTTGATGGATGAATCTTTAGATTCAGTAGTCGATGACGTTGTTGATCATTTGTGCTTCATTGATTCGTCACAATCACATGAAATGGTGCTCTTGTTGTTGTTGATGATGATTCAAGTTGAATCCATTGGTGTTTGAACCGAAGAGTCTCATGTTGTTGGTGCTTCTAGATCAAAACGATTGTGTTTTGAAATACAAATTAAAAAAAAACAGTAAAACCCAGATCTGGGAGAAAACAGTGAGGTAGAGAGCTGTGAGTTCAATCGGTTGAAACTGGAGAGAAGAGGAGAGAAAGAGAAAGAAAAGGAAAAATAAAGAAATATAGGATATTACTGAATATAAGGAGGAAAATATAATTTTCAGTAAAAAGACATATAAGCCCTTGAAGACGCAACGTTACTCCCAACGTTAATAACGCTGCTTAATTAATATTTAATAATTCCTATTTAGAGCAACGTAAAAAAAATTGCGCAACGTTAATAGACGTTGCCCAGTGCGCAACGGCAATTAACGTTGCATATGCGAAAAAAAACGTTGGAAAATCTTCAGAATGGCGTAGTGAACGGGTTTTCTGAAAGGACCAAACATTTCCTACATTAAATATCCACCTTGCATATCAAAAATAAACTTGGATTCCGACTGCTATAATCGGGTGCAAATCGGTTTTCAACCAATTATAGATAATGCCACTAACCATAATAGTTGTTTTTTTCTCTAGCTAAAAATCTTAACTAGATTTTCTAAATTTGGAGAAATCTTAGCTCACCATAATACTTGTTCTTACTATTTCATGTGTTATCTAACTCATAACAACTACATTGTTACCCTTCACTAGACACATTTGAGGCCACACCTTCAGCAAGACTACTCTTAAGGCCGAAGACCGCGCCCTAGGTTATGTTGTTTGTTTGAGTTGTGCCTTCACGAGTCAGGTATCCAAACGGTCCTAAGTAACTAAAAGTCAAGGGTAGAACATGGACATGTGTACGTCGATACCACTTCCGCCACTGTAATGAGCCAATCCTTATATATAATATTTAAAACCAAATACTAAGCTCCCATTCATTCTAGCCCTACCTTTTTAAAATTAAAAATCTCTCATTGATTGTGGTCCCACACTTAACAATAAATATATGTTTACACCAAAATTACACTTCTATGGACGAATAAAATTCCCAACGCACTACCCACTACCCCACTCCTCCACTCATGCGGCTATTGTTCGTCACAGCCAAAAACTACCCCTACTTATGCGGAAACCACAATTGTTTACTGAGATCATAAGCATGAAAAAATTGAGCCTCCACAACTCTTCTTCATCTAAAAGATCTATACATGCTGCTACATCGACTACATATTCATTTTATGCTCCCCTTATAACCCTCCCAAAGTATTCAAGGGTAAATGTTGTTGATCATCATCAGAACCGTATTATCACAACAAGAGTTAGAGTCAAACGATCCTTACTCGGGGTATTTATTGAAATTTTGAGTTACTATATTTCATACAATTTTTATAAATTTAAAATTCACTGATAATGGAACTCTACATTTTCTCGAACTAACATGTCTACCACAGCCACATGTAAAGATAATCTTCCTCTTTGGATTTCGAGAACGAAAGCTCAAGAAAAAAATAATTGTGAGTTTGAGACTAATACATGTAGTTAACCTAATGTAGCTTGGTGAAAGAACGAAGAGAAAGTGTACTACCTTATTTTTCCTGAATAGTTGATCGTAGTTCAAAAATAGTCTCCCTGTTTCTCTACACTTAGAGTCTTTGCTCTAACCTTTGCGACTAAATGCAGGTTGTTGGCGAGGCAGTGAGATTCAATGCATATGTGTTCCCAGAATTCTCATAAAACATCTAAGGGTCCAATTAAAGGCGTCCCGAATGCGCATTTATCACGGGTTACTTCATATTGAACTAAGTTAATGTTCTCGCCTTTCTCTCAGATTGAATTATCTTGAAGTATCATATATACGATTGATGTTTCTGTTTTTTCTCTTTGCCTCTTAAGGTGTGCGCTTTGATCGTCTGAACTTTATTTGGAAGCAGCCGTCATCATCCGTCGCCGCAAGATTTCAAAGGAAATATACATGTTAGAATCATGTCGATGACACTCATTTACAAACACGGTTTAGTCACCACTCACCAGTTAAACTACGAAGCAAGTAGGTGACATGGTTCATGAATTAATAAATTTAGGCTACTAAGATCAAGTCCGATTTCTTATTGTTAGGGCATTTTCCGGTCAAACCCACTAGCGTTCGTATGTAAAACTAGTTGTCAGTTTCAGGTGTCAAAACACAATTCTTGATTTAGCTTGCTAAAGTATAGATTTCGAAATTGGGATATAGACAAAGTAGTAGAGACCTTGAAGAAGAAGACTGCGATTACCAAGAAGACATCATATATTGTTCATCGGCAAAAGGTTAGTAGGAGTTGTGACATTTTATGGAATTTCTTCTATTCTATATCTTTCGAAATAGTCAGCCACTTTAGTAGAGATACTAATAACGATTGAAATTGTACTCTTGTCTACATAACCATGAGTTATGTTGGTATGTGTTCCCACCATACTAATTTACAACTTTCAAGATACATGAGATAAATTCAATACACTTTCCAGTGCAATAGTTTGCTTGAAAATCACATGTAGGAATTTGGGCGAATCTAAAGGAGTAATCTAGAACAGAGTTAATGCATTATAGCTGAGGACGTATCAAACGTCTAAGTACAGGAAAACTGGCCCAGCCCAGGTACTTCCATCGGATCCAGTCGAAACCCTAATCTGAAACTCGGCGGTTCACAAACCGTTTCTTGAATAGTGGCACCGGATTTTCCTCTTCGTGTCCCAAAACGTTGATCTGTACACGTACATGTACGGGAACAGTAGATTCAATGTATTTGGCCTTGATTTCAGACCAGGACGGTTCGTGAACCGTCTGATGAATATTCTGCGGGATTTTCACGTGGGTTTCTACAGATAACTCCTTATTTCTTAGTAGGACTTGTGATTATCAGAATATCTTATGTGGTCCATCTAACGAATCTCAATGAGTCAATAAGATAAAGGTGTTCTCAGGGTCATTGGATTTCTATCTTGAAGTGGTTAAGAGCTAACAAACCACTTGGCCGATAAATGTTAAAAGAATTCCAACTGAGATTAACCTAGGGTTTCTTTGCGTGCAAGCCAAATAACGGGCACGTTTACACATGCACTTGCTAACTTGTAGCACAAGTAATCTATTGCTTTATCTCAAAGCAACCTATCTTATTGAGAGCTATAAATACATGACTAAAAAACGAAAACCACAAGCATCAGGCATACGTGAAGTTTCTCTGTGGAATTGATCGTAAACTCTTTGCACTTCGGTGTAAGCTTGTTGTGGTAGTCATCCTCTATTAGGTAGCCGTTCCTCTGTGGAATTTACCTAACGAATATAAAGACTTCTCTTGAGAGTTGGGAAGTACAGGTAGGCGATAACGTACCTTTATGGTTGTTTTCTGATTAACATGTTACCTTGGTAACCTGATTACGTTCTTGTCTATTTAACGGTCCTTCTCTTCTGCAATAAGGTCATTCAAGAACTGATACGTTACATACAAGGTTAACTGAAGCAACGTATGGCTGCACATGGTGTTGTAAGACCTAGTTAGCTCGAGTTGTGTAAGTTTCATAAGTCATAATTCACAACTGAGGTAGAGACAAGTTGGGCATAGTTTACTCGGTTTACTCGTCAGCCCCGGCTTGTAAAGTAGATTTCCGTATGACCTGGAGTAATCCTAAGGAAGTCACCTTACGTATGTTAAACCGAAGAGGACAGTTCGAAACATACAATTGATAATTGAGGTTGCAAAGACGGAATTGTTGACATAAGCCTTTAACAACGGTTAAAGCAACTCCTAGGCCTGTAAAGGACGTCAGCTAGGGGAATCAAGTGTGTGACGACTGTGGAGGATCTAGAGACGTAAGGAGTGCAACAATATCCAATTCACTTGGAGGGTTAGAGTTGGTCTCTGCTACATCCCAGACCGAAGTTTAATAGTAGGCTAGTGTTTGTAGACAGTTAGTATTGTGCGGTGTTCAAACTGGACGAGGTCTCGAGGTTTTTCTACAGGTTGTAGTTTCCTCATTAAAAAAATCTCTGGTGTCTTGTGTGCTTTACTTTCCGCATTATATCTTTGATTATATAATTAAAGCAAACACAAGAAGTACGTTATTGTAATCGTCGAGTTGCACTACGCCACAGGGCCTGATTCCCAACGTTTTTTTTTTTTGCGCATCTGCAACGTCTATTAACGTTGCGCCCTAGGCAACGTCTATTAACGTTGCGCACCGTTAATAACGTTGCTCCAAATATGATTTTTTTTTTATTAATTAAACAACGTTGGTTAACGTTGCACACCCAGGGGTGAATATATAATTTTACCGGATTTTTTTTTTTTGTTTTATTTTCTTAATTTAATAAATATAATTTTATTACCTTAATTATACCTTATCTTTCCCATTCACCTTATCTCTTTCCCTTTCCTTTGCGTTTTTTTTCCCTCCATCTCTCACAAAACCCACCTCGCTGAAGAACTGAGGAAATCATCACCTCTATCTCATCACCTCTGAAATCACACAAACTCTGAAATCACTTGAATCAACACCTCTATCTCACACGATGAATCATATTCAAAACCTTTCAAACAGAAATCGAACACCCTCTTTGAATTGAAAAAAAACCCTACCTTTTCATCTCCATCACACTGATTTGGGTTCTGATTTCTTCACTACCTTCACCAAAAGAAGCTCATGTTCTTCCAGATCTATCAGCTCATGTTTTCTTTTCAATATAACTTCTGTTCACTGAGTTAGGGTTTGAATCTCAAGAATTTAGGGTATTTTTATGTTTGGTTCTAATATGACTTACTGATCTAGATCGGGGTTTATTGCTATGCTTTTTGTAAATTGGGTTTTGATTTAATCGGGAAATTGAAGATTTAGATTTGGATTAGAGCTTTTTAATTTTCGATTTGGATTTGAGGGAAACTGTTTTTTTAGACTGATTTTTGCCTGGTAGGAAAAATGCGGTTCTTATCTTTTTGCCCTTTAAGACAGATTTTGTGTTAGGACTGTACTTCATCCTAAAAGTATTGAGCATTTGAGTTACTGCATGTAAAGAATTTTTGCTCCCAATATCATTTTGTGGATGTATCCCAGTTTGATAAACTTTTTTATTAATTTTTTATCCAAATCGTTGGAATTCATCATCAAATTCGGGCACTAATAGAGTACTTGAACTTACTCTCAGTGACATACTAGCAGTGATTAAGCCATCAGAAGAAGATGTAACATCACGAACCCGGGTCATAGATGAACTCGAGGCTATAGTTAATCAATCCGCATTAGATTACTCAAGTCTTCGAGGTAGTGCTTACTTACTCTTTACTATAGAGTTTTTTCTTTCTTATTATTTTGTTGCTAAACTAAGATCACGAGTACCCGACAGAGACGTGGGGACGTTAATGGACCATATTTGTAATGTTGATGCATCTAAGTTTTTATGCATGTACTGTTTACTACATGTACAGGTGCAACTGTTAAACCATTTGGGTCATATGTCTGTAATCTTTACACAAGATGGGGAGATTTGGATATTTCTATCCAAATACAGGATTCATCGCGTTGTTTGACTGCATTAAGAAACTTACATGAGGCCGTGAGGAGAAGAGGTTTGTAACCTAGCTAATTCAATGAACGGAACTTGTACATGCCTTTGAGTGTAAATAATCTTTTGATGTATGCTGTTCATTTTATTTGGTTAAATTTCAGGACACACATTCTGCATTAGATGAGCATTTTTAGTTGAGGCTTAGATGAACTTTCTCATTAATATTCTCTCCTCCATTAGTTTAATAGTGGAATACTGGAAGATTGAGGCTTACGCTTACCTCTTGCTACATGGAAGTAAACACTTTGTAAATGCATATGTGGAATCTCTTATAGTGAACCTTAAAATACTTCACCTTGGTGATCGATCTAACTAGAGCTGTGTAGACTTCTTCCATGTTGCTATTATCCACAAAATAGCATAAATACATACCCTGTCTCCTCAATAAAAGAATATCTTGGCATTTAGACTTACAATAAGGTGTGGAAATCGTATGCCTCTTTATCTGCAGGAGATAGAAAGATACATACATTGTTACTTTCAAAAGGTATTCGCATTGATGTTCCGACTAGATCTGGCACAGCCCTGACATATGCAGATGTAAGTTTACTTCTCCTCCTCCGAATAAACAGTTTTCTTTTACAAGTAGTTGATCAACAAAGAATATTAAAACAGGGCATTGTTACGATCTTCCAATTATAAAAAAAGGAAGATATACCTTTCTTGCATTTCAGGAACTTTATGCAACTCTTTTTACATTACTTCTGTAAGTTTTGACTAAATGATCTACTTGAACACACTTGGAGAATCGTGTAGTGATGCGTGGATTGATGCATCCACCAGTATAGCTAATTAAACTTTGCCTAGAACTTTTTTCATTGTAGCCTTTGGTTTGCATGACTATAATACCTTTGCAGTTTATATTCTTCTTAAACAGTATATGCCACTTTTATAATAACCTGAACAAATATTGTTGCAAACTTGTCTGTGTACTTCATCTTATTATTATGGATTATATATTTTAAACTGACTGTAATGTGCATCTTTGAATCAGCTTACATGTCATCTCCTTGCCACATTGAGTTGACCTTGTCAGAGAAGGAAGAAGCCGTGAAGAAAGAGGTGAGATTTCGTTTCATTTTGTTTGTCAATCTTTATCTGGTGTGTTACTGATTTCTTATGTTAATTTTCTTTGTTGCAGGCTGACACTCAGTTGGCACCAAGGAAGTCGAAGAAATCCCAAGTTCTTCGTAGTGGTGCTTCTTCTTAAGCAGTAGAGATAGATGAGTACTCAGAAATGTATTGGGTTTCGTTTGAGCCTTGCTGTTTTGACATCTGAATTCATTTTCGTTACTTTTAGATATGTAGTCTACTTTATATATCTGCATTCCAGTCATTTTGTGTTTTGGTGTTTCTGATTCTTGTTGGCAGGCGACTCTCTTGCTTGCTATGAAAATTCTCATGTCTGATGAAACTGGATGGGTCGAGATCCGACAAGGGATAGGACGCCTTATCAATGCTACTGTTGCCGCTCTTGGTCCTGAACTGGCCCCTGGAAGCATCTTCTTTCACGCTGCAAGGTTTTGACTTTCTCTAATCTTCTCTCTTTCGTTCCTGCTTAGGCTGCATGACTTGTGCTTCTAAGTAAGGTTCTCTTCCAATAATTCTCACTTCATCTGTCGACCAGAAGAAAACAAGCTTTCCTTTCTATTGTTCTCAGAACTGTCAAAGTCATCTAATGTTGTGTTGTTGTTACAATGCTGGTTGCGCCGCCATGTCGCTGCTGCCTACTGCTTCTCTATCTGTTTCTGGTTTATTTTTGATAGGGATAATGATCTATGTTAAGAATCATCAATACTCCTCGAGTATGCCACTTCTAATCTTTTGTATGCAGTAAGACACCTCTTTCGTGGATTTGTTTTCTCCGTTTTTTGTTCTATTCATGCTACATTTCTAAATTGTTGGTTTTGATGTTTTTGTCAATTTATAGTTTGGTGTTGATTAATTTTTTTTTATGTGGTTTGTCTGTATCAGGTATGTGTATAAGATTCATTGGTATCTTATGGCGAAGACTTATTTGATGAAAGAAGTTAGAGGGTTCGTCTGTCAAAATGGCCAGTGTTGAAATTCAGTCAGCTAGTGGAGTTCTTATATCAGGTATGTGTATAAGATTCATTGGTATCTTATGGTCTGAAACTTAATGATTGTGGTTTGGCTTTTGTTCAGTGTTTCTCTTGTAGGAAGCAACATTTTGCCTCACCAGCTTAGCTCTTGGCTCTGTGTATCTTTCTTACTAGACAATATTTTGTAGATGCAATAAGTTCTTTTCATTTGTGAAATGCAAATTTTGTAATACAAGAATATACACAATACAATTTTCTGTATTTTATTTAATACAATTTTTGGTATTTTTCTAGATACAATTTTTGGTATTTTTTTAAATACAATTTTTGGTATTTTTTTTTTATTTAAATTATAAATTCCGCAACGTTAATAGACGTTGCTTCATTTATAAAAAACGTTTCTTTAAATAAAAAGAGCAACGTTACTTACGTTGCTTTAAATAAAAAAGAGCAACAGAAGAAGCAACGTAACTAACGTTGCTTTAAATAATTAAAGCAACGTTATTAGACGTTGCTAAAAATTTGTAACGCTGTTTTCGCAACGCTTATAGACGTTGCTTTAATTCGGCGCAACGTCTATATCCGTTGTAAACCGGTCCCTGTGGCGTAGTGTTGGTCCCAAATCCTTTCGAGGGATTCACCAAGACTTGTCTTGCATTAGGGATTGATCATATTGTGATCCTAACTCCGGTTAACATATTTGGATATTGATTTTTGAGATCGTCCATATCTTACCATAATTTTTTTTACTTATTAATGACCAAAATTATTACCAAAGAATACAAAATGATAAGGGGTACCCACTTTTTGAGGCCACCCAAAATTTGCATGAATTAAAACTAAAATAAATTTTCACTATCACTACTACTTGGTAACAAATTGTAATAAGGAATATTAGGATTCTCTAAAGCAAAAAGGAAGTGAGGTCTAGTGTGGTAAGTGTTGCTCTCTCCCTTGCTTAAAGCACCACCTTTTTTTGCCAAAGTGTCAACTGAGAAATTATCTTCCCTGAAGCTATGTATGAATGCCCAAGACACAACTGATTTTCTGATTTTATTCCATCTGGTGACTGCAAACCATGGGATTTTGTTGTTGTTAAAAGCAACCATAACTGCTTTTGAGTATGTTCTAAAGATGTCATCCCTAAAACCATTGGCAACAGCCCATTCACCTGCACAGAGAAACGCTATGACTTTAGCAATGTAATTTGTAGCAATGCCAATACCTCCAGTCACAACAACAATACACTCTCCTCCAGAATTTCTGCCAATGAATCCATATCCTGCAGAACCAGGATTACCCCTGGAAGCCCCATCACAACATAATAACAGCTGATTTTCCTTGGGCAAATGAAAGAAAACCTCCACCACCCTGACAAATCTAACCCTCCTGCACTTCATGTTAAAAAGTTTCAATATCTGTAAATCATATGCAGTATTCCACATCTCTGCCTTCATTCTGACTTCTCCCTCAGATATCAATCCAACAATTCTTTTCTTCATTCTATTTACATCAAGCCCAGCATTGTCAAAGATCATTTGATTTCTGGTGAACCAAATTTCTCTAAGTGTTACACTAGCTGCCAACCTCCAAATTTCTTTCACAACAGGGCTCTTTTGTTTAACTAAACTTAGCACATCTTCAAAAGACTCTGGACTCCTGAATTGAAACATTCCCCCTAACCACTTCCAGATTAACTCACTGTAATTGCAAGACCAAGAAAGATGTTCTATGTTTTCTTCTTGTTGCTTGCAGAATATACACCTAGAAGCCATTTTAAACTTCCTCTTCTTGATATTATCATCAGTTGAACAAATACCTCTAACTATTTTCCATACCATACTAGAGATGCTAGGATGAACACTTTTATGCCATACATGCTTTGGCCAATTCAATTTAGGATACTTCTTTCTTATACTTTCAGTTGCAGAAGAAACACTGAACTCACCTGTGATAGTATGTATCCACACTCTTCTGTCTTCTTTACTGTCTACAAATGGCAGTTCATTTACTTCAAACAAAACCAAAACTTCAGAGGGAATTACCCATTCTCCATCTATCATCCAATCAGATACATGTAAGCCATGATGCTGTAATATATATTGATTCCCTGGATACATTTCCCTCAGAGAAATATCCTTAATCCATATATCATCCCATACTTGAATCTGAGTTCCATCTCCAACCAGCCATCTTGTAGATCTCTGAATATCACTCATGACCCATTTTACACCTAACCAAATTGAGGATTTTTTTATAATAAGTAATCCAATTACCTGAAGATCACTGACCAGAAGAATCTTGATATTCTTTTAAGATCTTGAGAAGTTTAAGCACATTCCTACTATCACCATTACAGAACAGAAATATATCATCCGCAAATAAAACATGAGTGGGACAAATTCCATTTCTAACCACCATAGGAATCAAATAACCAGATTGCACTGTGTGGCTGAGAAGTCTACTTAAACAATCTTCAGTTATAATAAAAAGCAAAGGTGACAAAGGATCACCCTGCCTCAACCCTCTGCCAACTGAGAAAAAACCTGCAGGACCACCATTCACCAATACTGATATTTTTGCAGACTTTAAAAGAATGTGAATCCACACAATAAAATCTTCAGCAAACCCCAAGTGCCTCATAACCTGAAACATGAATTCCCAACTCAAGGAGTCATAAGCGTGTGAAATATCTATCTTTATACCCACATTACCTCCTCTTCTTTTGGTATCTAATTCATTAACCATTTCTGAAGCCAAAGCTATCTGCTGCTGAATGTTCCTCCCCTTAATAAATCCACACTGTTAAGGAGAATAGATTTTGTCTATAATACTCCCTAACCTTGTAGTAATAATCTTAGTAAAAACCTTAAAGCAGAAGTTCATAAGGCCAATAGGCCTGAAATGTTTTTCATTCTTAGCATTCTTCACTTTAGGTAGTAACTTCAGAAAATTTGCATTCATACCTTTAGGAATGAATTTATGCCTCCAACAATATAATAAAGCCTTTGTAAAATCATCTCCAATTATCTCCCAAGTCTCTCTGTAAAACCAGCCTGCAAACCCATTAGGCCCAGGAGCACTATCTGGATCCATACTAAAAACACCATGTTTAATCTCTTCCTTAGATGGAATAGAGCACAACATAACATTATCAGCTTCTAGGACTACAAGGGGAATAGCTGAAAAAATTCTATCACTGAAATGTACTTCCTGGTATTTAAATTTTCCTCATAATATTGAACTAAAATTCTGGAAATTTCAACCTGATCTGTAGCCAATATCCCAGCAGAATTCTCTAGTTCAATAATGGCTGCTTGATTTTGCTTAATCTTCAAAGAAGTATGAAAAAAACTAGAATTGGCAGCACCTTCTTTAAGCCATTTAACCCTGGCTTTAGCTTGTAAAATTTCTTTATTTTGCTGGTGAAGCTCATCACAAACATGCCTAGCCAAATTCAGTTTAGTTAACAAGGAATTATCTTTAGGATTTCTGTCAGACACTAAATTAGCTTGATACACTTCCTCTTCAACAATTTTCAACTTCTTTTTCACATCCCCAAACACATTCCAATTCCAATTCTTGACTGTTACTTTGAATATTTTAAGTTTAGCTAAGAATATAAAAGCATCATTACCAAAGACCTCTTCAGACCAGGAATCCTTAACCAAATCCAAAAATCCAGAGTGATTTAGCCAAACTTTTAAGGCCCTAAAAGGAACATTATGAGGTTTGGGAATATCTGCATTAGCACCACTTAAGATACTATGACCTGAGATACTTATAGAACTCACTTTATAACTCCAACTAGGAAAAAGCTCCATCCATTTTGCATTAACACAAGCTCTGTCCAAGTTACATAGTATTCTCTTCTTCCCACATCTATTATTGCACCATGAAAACTCAATTCCAGTTTTTGCAGCCTGAAAAGGTTCACAAGTACTCAAGCAGTCACTAAACTCAATCACAGAAATTGTTAATGGCCTCAGACCCCCAATTTTTCTTCCATTCTTAGTACTACATTAAAATCTACAATTACTAGCCATGGTTTATTTAACAAGCTTATCTCAATTAACTCATCCCACAAAACTCTTCTATCCACTGTTAAACATGCATCATGAATACCAGTGATCACAGCCCCACCTACTTCAATTGAAATTGCCTGTCTTGTATTAGAAATTACGACTGGAGAACTAAGAGAAACACTCCATAAGATCCATAAATTACCCTTTTTAACTTCATCAGAATTATGTACCAAACTGCAACTCATACCAGGAAGTCTTAATTTTCCAACAAAATCCTTAGTAACATCTACTTTAGGTTCAGCTATAATCATAATTGAAGGACTAAAATTATTTACTAAACTTCTAAGTTTGTCTTTGGCTTTAGCTCTCCTTAAGCCTCTGACATTCCAGGAAATCACTCTCATCTTTTTAGTTTTTGTTGAGAAGAAGCAGAGCCACTCCTCAAATTACTGACATTCTTGCTAGCATTTTTCTTCTTATTAGCTGGTTGCCTAAAAGTAATTAGACTTTTTGAGGATACATTATTAGAAATAATACCATCATCACTACCAGCTGGAACATCACCTTCTTCCAGTTGAAGATTGGTAACTATTTCCCCTTCTTCAAAAACACCACAAGGTGGCACTAAGTGTACATTATTAGTGACTGCAGGAGCACCTGAAATAACTGATAAAACCTGGCCAACTCCCAAAGCTGGAAATTCCTCAGATGAACTTAACACAGTATCATTCATTTCCTGAAATACTTGAAACCTTCCAGAAGAACTTTCCCCAAAAGAAGTCAAAATTCCAGCAGCAAGCATATCTCCTTCCATTCCTGGTTCCTTAACATTACTATCCCCAACATAAATTGAATCAACCACATATTCAGAGATTAACTTACCCCCATCAGTGCATAAATCTAAAGGACCTTCAACTTCTTTATCCTTGTTCTTGCTCTTTCTCTTAGCCTTATAAACTTGTTTAGTAGAAGCTTCTACCTGATCCTTTTCATGCTCTCTGTTCTTAATTCTACATCTCTCTTCCACATGACCAACTGTGGAGCAAAAACCACAAAAATCAGGCTTCTTAGGAATAACCACATCTTGTAAGAAACCACCAAACTTGTTGTGAACCCAAATTTTCTCAGACACTGGTTGTGTCATATCAATTTCAACCAATACACTAGCATAGTAACCAATCTTCTTCTTCAAAGTAGTATCATCCACTTTGACAACTCTTCCCAATGCCTCTGCAATAGACTTGATAATCTTCTCCTTCCAATATTCAATTGGAAGCCCTGGAAATTTGACCCATACAAAGGCAGTAGTAGATTTCTGCTTATCAGGGTTAAAATCATGCTCCCACTCCTTGTCTTTTAGAATTTGTCCTTCAACAGGCCAAAAACCATTCCATACCTTTTGTTTATCCAATTCATTTGATAGCTGAATAATAAAAAAAAAACCTTACCAAGAGGGATGAATTCCACAGAACCAGAAAGATTCCATTGCTGATTCAATTCAATTTCTACTTTATCAATTTTAAGCTTCACAAAATCCAAACGCCCAATCAAACTTATAAATCTCCATTCATCAATAATTTCATTTAATTCTTCATCTGTAATAGGAACTTTAGGATATCTACTAAAATCAGCAACTTCAATCGGAGTTTCAACTTCAGAATTCATTATGAACCCTAAATTTAGATGAACATAAATGAAAATTTCCGACAACAGCAACCCAAAATCAGTGATAATAAAGATCACCAATCATCAACCCTAATTAATACTTACTGAAATCGAAGAAATAAATGCTTTGATTGTAAGAAAATTGACGAAGATCTGAAGAAAAAATCAAAAAATAAATGCTTGACCAGATCTCAAAAATCGCATGCTCTGCGCTGACCCGCGTTACTACTGGTGCGATCTCAGACCTATATCTTACCATAAGACTCACGAGCCCAAATGAAAAGTTGGTTGTATTTCGGTACCCCTACTTTTTCAATTGGTATCAGAGCCGGTAAACACATTAAAAGGCGTAGTGTCTGTGTTTATCGAGGTTCGTGAAATAACGTCAATAATGAAAGGATCAGGCTTTGACTATTCAAGGTCATTAGGATTATCTTCCCCAAAGAAATCCACTCCATCTGTTTATCAACGGATCGAGAAGAAATCTGATAATATCATAAAAGTTGAAGTAACCCAGAATGATCCTACACTCAGAGACTTTGATATTGAACAAACAGAGAAATATGTTTCTCTGAGAGAAAAATATGTTCAAAGTCAAAGTGATCTAAATGATGCACTCACTCGTGAATGCTCATTGTCAGAACTACTAGAACAACAACTCCATAAAACGGACATTGTTATTCAAGAACTCAGTGATTCAAAAGAGAAAATTCTTTCATTAAAATCTGCCTTTAATCTGAGTCAAAATCGTGAAAAACAAAAAGCAGAAGAACACGATTTGGAGATAGAACAGATCTTCATCTGTAAAAAGGATGTGGAAAATCACTTAGCAAATGCTCAAGAAAGATGCAGAGCTCTTGAAGAAGAAAATCTGAAACTAACGGCTCTTTAAAAAAAACATAGTAAATCAGAAAAGGCTTCTCCAAAAAGTGAGACATAAAACCCGCACACTCCAGGTGTCTCATCTGCATCAGAAGTAACAATAATAACTTCTAAAGTCACAACCTAAAAGAAGGTGAAACCTTCAGTCACCACAAATGTAGTGACCATGTCATCTGATTCCTCAGATAATAATTGTGACAAGAAGAATGTAAAAGAAGGTGGGAGAAGACATGAGATAACATGTCGAATCTGTAAAAAATAGAGGACACCTTCAAACAGATTGTAATAGTCAAAAGAAGGATAAACAGATTGATCAACTGCAACAAACGTTAAACATGTCTGAACTCTGCAGGCTTAATCCACGGGTGATGCCTAGAAATAAAGCCTCCAAGAGATCCCCTTCGCCCATGAAACATGGTAGAACTATTGAAAAATGGAGACCTAATGATCAACTGTGGACTAAGATGGCTTCTACATCTAAAACGCCACAAGAAAAATCTCCCAAAAGGACAACCACTCTAATAAGAAACCAGTCTCAATCTCTTGATGACATAGTCACTCAAGAAGAGTTAAACAAGGTGTTTTCTGATTTTGCCATGCGTAAACATGAAAACGAATTCCAAAGAAAGAGATCTGGAAGTTCGTCTAACACTGAATCATATCATGATGACAGTAACTTCTATGACAATTTCAAGGGAAAATCATTAAGAGGATCCAGGCGATAGCGTAAAAATGGTGAGTATCAAGGAGCTCATCATAACGCTAAATTCTAGTGTTAAAAATAACTCCTTATTTTAGTACTGAAAAATAAGGAATGCTCTAAATCAGGGATAACTCCCCGATCTGTTCAGTACCACTTGGAAATATTTTCTAAGTGTTGAATGGTTCATTGCCATGACAAAATATATATATTGAGGAACATATAGACTTCCCATACTACAAAAAACACTAAGTCCATAAATCTGGGCTGTTGGGCACGAAAGAGTGGCGCAACAAAAGTGTATATTGAGGAACGTATTCAGACCCAACCTGTTCGCGAGCCGCGCAAAAGTGTATTTTGTGCGAGAAACTCAATAAGCATCATCTATCCACCAGCTGGCATTGTATTCTCTTCAGATTCCGTAAAAGAGATTACTCTTTCCAAAAATTACTCAAAAATAGAACGCAAAACTTATGGGACTCTTGGTATGCGATATTTGAGTCAATCCTTCCTTGGTAATTCTCTGCTATCTTACTTTTAAATAATGGGAAGAAATAGCATGACAGGAAGTAAGAAGAAGAAAATTTTGGTGGAAGAAGATGTAGTTATTCCAAGTATCAAAGGAAGAAAGCCTTAGATTGCCTGCTATTATGCTTATAGCTATCTGAATATGGAAGAAGCGGATATGGCAAACATATATGTTGTCTATGGATTCATCAAACAATGCACTAGTGTCTTTCCTCGGTTCATAAATATTGTAAGAGATTGTGATTTTCTTGAGTCCCAGATGGAAGCAGTATTAAGTGAGCTCGATCACATGAAAACACAAATAAGAGAACTTGTCACTGGCAAAGATCAAGTTGTTTCCGATTATGCCAAGGAAACAAATGACAAGCCTTCTATTAGCAAGTCTTCTGAATGAAGTTGGAGTTCTACAACTATATTAGTATTTTTCTTTCTCAGTAGATTAGAATAGTTGGTTCCTTGTGAGAACTTGTTCTTACTTTTGCCTAAGGAATATAAACTATATCTAAAAGTAGTTTGCCTTTTCATGCTTTTTAGAATTCTTCAGCACATACTAGTTTATTAGTATTCATTAATAAAAAGTTCTTTTAGATTTGATTATTAATGATGATTGCAATACTTGATTTGTCTACCTCAATCTTATGTATTGCATACATAACTTTATTCGTTGCTTTGTGATGATTCAAAGTTATGTCAATTTACAAAAGTTAAGCTTTCTCTCATGATTAAGAAACTTTTGATTATTAGGATTTCTAAGGTTCCATAAGCTCAGAAATCAGATACTCTTTTCCAAAAAATTGGTTAGGGAAAGAGAATATTAACAAAGAAACTGGATATATTAAATTGTTTGTCTGGTTATGCTTTGTTCATGTCTTTATTTGTAGAGGCATATATTGTTGTACTTTATTGAATATCTCCACATGGGGGAGAGTTCTTAAATGAGCTTGCGCTTAATAACAAATCTTTTTGGGGAGCGTGAATGTGGAATATTAGGATAAAAGTGTATCTATATTTCTCCAAAGATGAATCAACTTTTTAGGTCTTTGTTCTGATTTCCTAGTTATGTTATCTTAAACTTGATATGCGAGTAAATCCTTTACTTGACTATCTCTATAGGCTTGAAACCCGAGTCTCAACTGGTTTGTAATATTTTTATGACAAATAGGGGGAGAATACATATGGTTTCTTGTTCTTGTGGTTCACAACCATAGGGGGAGAATACCGTATTGCATACTTATGTACTTTTTCAAAGTATCAAGTAAGGGGGAGTAAATATTGGGCTTCATACCAATCTGGCAAAAAGAGGTATATAGATTAAGTGGGGGTTTCATATCAAGAATGGATATAATCCGTTTAAAAGTTTTGGTACACGGACTTTAAAGTTGCTCTGATTCTTACTCTTTGCACGAACTTGTTTGAGCTTGATGTGTTGTAGTGCTGTCTAAGGATTTTTTAACAGGAGTTAAACGAACACATCAAGACTCAAAGGAGAAGTTGAAGAATCCAAGAAATCAAGATACATCTGGGTTAGATCTTTATTGTAATATCTTTTGAATTCATATGTAATATTGGTTTTGTCACTAAAATTGACAAAGGGGGAGACTGTTAGGGCATTGTCCGGTCAAACCCACTAGCGTTGGTATGTCAAGCTAATTGTCAGTTTCAGATGTCAAAACACAATTCTTGATTTAGCCTGCTAAAGTTTAGATTTCGGAATTGGGATATAGACAAAGTAGTAGAGACCTTGAAGAAGAAGACTGCGATAACCAAGAAGACATCATATATTCTTCATCGACAAAAGGTTAGTAGGAGTTGTGACATTTTACGAAATTTCTTCTATTCTATCTTTCGAAATAGTCGGCTACTGTAGTAGAGATCCTAATAGCGATTGAGATTGTACTCTTGTCTACATAACCATGAGTTATGTTGGTATGTTTTCCCACCATACTAAGTTACAAGATACATGACACAGATTCAGTACACTTTCCAGTGCAATGGTTTGCTTGCAAATCACATGTAGGAATCTGGGTGAATTTAAAGGAGTACTCTAGAGAAGAGTCCATAGATTATAGCCCAGCCCAGGTACTTCCTGCGGATTCAGGCGAAACCCTAATCTGAAATCCGACGGTTCACGAACCGGTTCGTGAATAGGCACCAAATTTTCCTCCTATGTCCCAAAACCTTGATTTGTACACGTACATGTACGTGAACAGTAGATTCAATGTATTTGACATTGATTTCAGACCTGGACGGTTCGTGAACTGTCTGGTGAATATTTTTTCGGGATTTTCACGCGGGTTTCTACAGATAACTTCTTATCTCTTAGTTGGACTTGTGCTTATCAGAATATCTTTTGTGGTCCATCTAACGAATGTCAATGAGTCAATAAGATAAAGGTGTTCTCAGGGTCATTGAATTTCTATCTTGAAGTAGTTAAGAGCTAACAAACCACTTGGCAGATAAATGTTAAAAGAATTCCAATAAGGATTAACCTAGGGTATCTTTGTGTGCAAGCCAAGTAACGAACACGTTTACACGGGCACTTGCTAACTTGTAGTGCAAGTAATCTATTTCTTTATCTCAATGCAACCTATCTTATTGAGACCTATAAATAGAGAATTAAAGAACGAAAACCACAAGCATCAAGCATACGTGAAGTTTCTCTGTGAAATTGATCGTAAACTCTTTGCACTTCGGTGTAAGCTTGTTGTGGTACTCATCGTCTATTAGGTAGCAGTTCCTTTGTGGGATTTACCTAACGACTATAAAGACTTCTCTTGAGAGTTGGGAAGCACAGGTAGGAGATTGAGACCTTAGTGGTTGAAATCGGAGTAACCTGTAACCTTGGTAACCTGATCACGTTCTTGTCTATTCTACGGTCCTTCTCTTCTGATATAAGGCCATTCAAGAACTGATACGTTACACATAGGGTTTCGAAAGGAAGCAACGCACGGCTGCACTCAATGTTGTAAGACTTAGTTAGCTCCAGTTGTATAAGTTTCTTAAGTGATTCTTCTTTTACAATTGAGGTAGAGACAAGTTGGGCATAGTTTACTCGGTTTACTTGTCAGCCCCCGCTTGTAAGTAGATTTCCGTATGACCTGGAGCAATCCGAAGGAAGTCACTTTGTGTATGTCAAACTGATAGAGGACAGTTCAAACATACGTCGATAATTGAGGTTGCAAAGCCAGAATTGTTGACACAAGCCTTTAGCAGCGGTTAAAGCAACTCCTATGCCTGTAAATGACGTCAGCTAGGGGAATCAAGTGCGTGACGATCTGTGGGGGATCTAGAGACGTAAGGAGTGCGACAGTAGCCAGTTCGCTTGGAGGGTTGGAATTGGTCTCTGCTACATCCCAGACCGAAGTCTGATAGTAGGCCTGTGTTTGTAGACAGTTAGTACCGTGCGGTGTTCAAACTGGACGAGGTCCCGAGGTTTTTCAACCGGTTGTAGTTTCCTCGTTAAAAATCTCTGTCTTTTGTGCTTTACTTTCCGCATTATATCTCTGATTATATAATTAAAGCAAACACAAGAAGTACGTTATTGTAACCGTCGAGTTGGTCCCAAATCCTTTCGAGGGATTCACCAAGACTTGTCTTACGTTAGGGACTGATCACTTGTGATCCTAACTCCGGTTAACAGATTTGAAAATTGATTTTTGAGATCGTCCATATCTTACCATAAGACTCACGAGCCCAAACAAAAAGTTGATTGTATTTCGGTACCCCAGTTTTTTCACTTATTGCCTTATTTTTGGTTATTGTATGATTTTAGTTCCTCTCAAGTTTTGGCACTACAATATGATTAACTTGAACTTGGAACTTGGAACGTCAGGTTAGATTTTTAACAAAATTTTCTCTAAGCCCATTAATGTTTTCATGTTTTCTTTCTCTTCACAAAAATCCTAAAATTTCCTTTCTTTCTTCAAAAAAATTAATGGGTATACTGTGGGTTCATGCAGAGAGGGATGTTAGTGTATGGATTAGTGCAATATTGGATATTTGTGATTAAAGTTCTTGATGCGTACTTTTACATATCATACACACTATGAACTGATCAGTAAACATAAATGGAAACAATCATTAATAACTCATGTTAGGTGGCTAGATGGAGACAACCTATTGGATTGTTTATGGTGAAATGTCTTTACCACGTTGAATAGCAATCACTATTCGAGGGAAACTATAAACCTAAAATTGTAAACCAGTGAAGAAAACATTGGTATAATGCTCAGTGTTAAAAGGTTTGATTCTGTTGTACTATGTACTTGCACAAACTATGTGAGAATTGAGAAAGCTTATTTGAAGTGTTGGTTTTGTTTAATTCTTATAATAATATTGTGGTATCTTTAACATTTATGTGTTTGTTACTGATATGCAATTTGCCAATTTGTTGGACTGTTGGCAGTAATGAGAGTAAAACTCCACTGTAAAAGCTATTGCAACAGTTACATTGCAAGTACAAGTGAATTTGGTGGGTATTATGACGTTGAGTCTTGAAGAACGATCATTACCGCAATGGTTACACTGCGAGGTCTGAAAATGTATAAATGCACATAGTAAGGTTTACTACTGGGTTGAGTACTTATAAAACAATGGATATGCATAGTAAGGGCAATTGACTCATAGTATTGTATAGCATACATCACTCATTAAATTTGAATACTTGAGTTCTATAAATTCATGTTTCTTTATTTAGGACTTGGCGAAAGCCCAATTTTAACGGTGATTAGCTTAACAAGTGCAGTGAATTCAAAGAATTTTTATTATAATTGAAACTATCTCAGATCAACATATTATGAGTGCTACATAATGACAGTACTGGTGTGTTTTGTTAAAAATTTCATTTTATTCGATTTTGTACGTGTATGGTAGCTTTTTCCAGCAACAAGTCAATAAACATAATGTACCGTCAGATTTAGTTATCATTTCCTTTGAGTTATTTGTATGACACATCAATGACGGTTTGCTTGGTAAAGAGATAAGAGTTTTGTATACTCTCTCTGGTTACGGGTACTTGGAATTCAGAGTTGTTTCAGACTATTTGAAAATAAAAACAAGACTAATCTCTTTCTCTCTCTCTCTCTCTCTTCTATTTCTCTCCTCTCTACAACCGATATCCGGCGACTTCAACACCCTTTTCCGGCGAGCTTCAACTGCTCGGATCTACTCCTCTAGGGGTAGATCTGAGCAGTACCCTTTGTTTTCTTTAGTTATTCTTCCTTGTTAGCTTAGTTTACTTAAGGTTTTCATGTTTTTTAGGTTTAGATTTTGTTTTCAAAGATCCTTGCCGGCGGCAAGTTATATACGTCATCATGACGGTTGTTTTTGTGCTCTTAGAGCAGTTTATCTCTACTTCAATGGTGGTTTTATGTTGGGTTTACAAAGTTTCAAGCACATCAACGGTGATCTCCGACGGCCGAAATCTTCATCGGAAAATTTAAGAACTAGAGCAAATCACTCCTATTTTGGAGCATCTCTTTATCAAGAAGAAGAAAATCATCAAAAATGGTGGATTTATGTTCCTATAACCATTTCTCCTCCGATTCAATCGGTTCTTTCCTACATAGATCTAGTCTTTTTCCGGGACTCTTCCTCTGTTCTTGTTAGAACTCTTGGTGTTGTACTAGTAATGTATGGTAGTTCATTTTGTTTCTTGAATTTTGATGTTTTGAAACTCCTTGTAATCTAAACTTTGCTATCAATAAAGAAGAGTTTATTATTAAAATTAAAAAAAAAAAAAAAATTGTTTCAGACTTTCGGTGTGTCAATGGGTCAGAACTTTTTCATTACCACCAACCGGTGCGTAGCAGGGGTTACTACCTAATGATGGATGTATACGATTACGACGCAATAATATG
>JAJJMA010013595.1:0-33296 GCA_023529015.1 Papaver nudicaule | reverse complement strand
ATGACGGTAAGTTTGGTTTTTCATTCATTTCCATTGACTTGAGTCTTAAAAATCTGCAAGTGGTGAAGAAGAAACAACGACTGTATATAGGAGTATTTAGGATCATCGGATCCATCTTACAAACATAGGCGTTAATTGATTCTGTGTGTATGAATTGTCCACTTCTCGGTCTAGTAGTTTTTCATATTTATCAATTGTCTAAGTGGAATTTCTTGATAACTTATTGGTTGATTTGTTAGTACTATTTTGTAACCCTTATTATAGCCGTTTAGCCATGATTTCAGACATTGCTTATTGTTCTACCATTTGTAGAATTAAGGTGTTGGGTTTAGTTAAAATTTCATATCGCATTGTTGATTGTTCAACCACATTGCTGCTAATATGTTATGCTGTATGTGTATGAAATTAGGTCACGATGAAGGTAGCTAATGATGTACAGTATGTAGATTATTAATACTTGTATTGATTTGCGCTTAAAATCAGAATGAATATTGGGAAAAGTTTTTTTTCTAGTA
The DNA here is from genome assembly GCA_023529015.1 of Papaver nudicaule. NCBI lineage: Eukaryota > Viridiplantae > Streptophyta > Magnoliopsida > Ranunculales > Papaveraceae > Papaver > Papaver nudicaule. The sequence continues at coordinate 32,781 of JAJJMA010013595.1, read as the reverse complement.
ATTTAGCAATAGATTAGTACCGTGTGAGTGTCTATTCCTAAGTGCACACACAGTTTCTGCTAAGCAGCTTAAAGTAACATTCAGTTCAATTTCATTGATATGTTATATGTTAAGATGTTAGTGGTGCCAGTTTCTTTTAGGCACTTGGCCCTCAGGTTTGTATAAAAGGATAAGCTACAAATAGGTTGTAAGTAATTTACACTGTACCAATGCAGATATCTAGTTGCAGTGAAGGAGCATAAATAGAGTTCTGATTTGGATAAAGCAGGGGAGGGATGGTTTGGGCAGGTTTCAGCAAGTTTCATCAGGGGACAACCATCAGCTTCTGCAGCGTCAGATGATAATAATCATGAAGCTACTTTTTAGACTCTACAGAGTTTAAGTTACATTTTCAGAATCTTAATCAGTCAGATTCGGAAGCAATTTTTAGAACACCAAAAAAAAAAGTCATCTCTCACTTGAATGGAGGACACCATCAACTGGAGATTTGACTGGCCCTAACTCTACTGGGAACTGCGGCTTCCATTTCTGGTGGCATATTAGTGGTGGTGGTGCTGGTGATGATATGGGTTTGATAGATGAAATTACTCGTATATGGGATTGTTTCACACTTCAGAAGCCAAGATGGCCTCAAACAGAAATATTTTGTATGGTATATCTGTTTCGGATCATGTCAAAATTCCTAAGTCATCCAATTTCAAAGGTGTAACAAGTGGATTGAAAACATATGATGGACTCAAAAGCCGGCAAATTGGACCGAAGAATGTGGGAGGCAATGAGCTGGATTACAGAATTCCCTCTGCCATAGACTAAGACACTAAAGCTGCACTAGTTGTAGCTGGTGAACAACCCCTTGAGTTTGATGGAGCTAGCGAATCTAGCGATCAACTGTTGAGTCCTCCAAGGAAAAAGAATCTGATATGTATCAAGACACAAAGTGATCACATGGATGCAGGTCATGTTGAGCTCAAAATGACTGAAGGTTCCTTGAGTAATGCAAGATCTACTCCTGAAATTGGTTAAGACCAACCAATCTTCCAAACCAGAAGAGTCTAGTTGTCTTCTCCACGACTTTATTTTGAAGGCAGAATGCATGGAGACTCTTTGAATGACACAAGATGTACTCCTGAAATTAGTTTTAAGACTAATCAATCCTCCATATCTCCCATAAAAGCGGCCGTATCTTCGTCAAGAGCTAAGAGATGAAAAATGTTTTAGTCTACTTCCCTGGCTCCCTTTTAACAATGGAAGTATGGATAGTTCGAATATTTCATATATGGATTGCAGCAGTCAATGAGCAAACATCGGAAGAGATTTGGAATTAGACAAGAATTAAGAGAAAACTTCTGGGGAGTACAGAAATACAGATCTTAACAAGATACATGTAAATGTTTCACTAGCTGGTCCAGGAAAGGAACTGGTGACTGGTTCACAAGAAAACAAAGAAGTGGGAGCTACAACTGGAATGAGTAGCGATGCTGAAGGGTCATCACCACCAAGGACACCAAGGATCATCAGAAATTCTAGAGAGAATGAAGACACTGTACATAATGGAGTACTCAAGGACCGGGTATATGCAGGTATTTTCCTTCAGAGGCCGCGACATGATTTTATAACTACAAAGACTTGTGTGACACCCTGGCTTCGAGTCCCTTGAATTCACAGTGGCTAAGCCTAAAGAGTAACTTCTTTTGAGGACAGACCCAGCCAGGATATCAGAGAATGTTTTTGATTAAAATAAAATCTTCTTATGGTCCTGCATTTTCACGTGTACGCAAAAGCACCGCAATTCCAACCAAACTTGAAAAGGTCCGTGCTTACAACTTTTTTTTTTTTTTTTGGCTATTCTTCTTAATTGGATGCAAGGAGGAAAATCTATTTGCTGAACAAGTAAACATGTTGATTGAATGTAGTGCCTTGTGACATTAATAATACCAAACCTGAAAGTTGAACGTACTGTCCACTAACTAACCCTTTGAAAAGTTTGCTGACTGAGAGAGTGACAATAAAGTTTCATGATTCAGATGATTTAGGCCGTAATGGCTGCTCTGCAGTATGATAAAGTTATAATGATGTCTGTTATGGGTTTTAATTTTTGACAAGTTCTTTGTTTTTAACAAGTCTACCGAGAGGCCATTTATTGATGAAGGAAATAAGAAAAGAAAAGGAGGTTGGCAAAATCTGTTGCTTACACTTTTAAAAAAATTGCAGAAATTAATGGAATGGTTGCCCGTTGCCTGAAGGTCCTTCTGCAGAAGAAACCATTATACTCCCAGAAATTGTTGGTGGAACAGAGGTTCCAGGTTCCCCCAGCTTGCTGAAAGCCCTTTCTGTTCAAGAGGCTGAGAATTCCAGACAAAAGCGCAGACTTGAAAGGACCACTTTATGGATAAAGAGGACACAAAAACCATCAGGATCCGAAGGAGTCTTAAAGTTGCTCCAGGGTTGGAGGATGTGATAATATCTTCCAACCACTGTATCGACAAGAACATTGAAAACTTAAATGGATGGAGATAATGCCTTGCCTAGAGATCATGTAAATTTTAAACCTTCTCCTGTTATGCCAGTTCTACTTTCCATGGGGTGGTTTGCCTACCAGAGTAGTAGAGTTGTATTTCTCTGCATCTGTCTCAGAATCAGAGTCTACTTGCAAATATTTTTGAAGTTTTCTGAAACTATGAAACAACATATACTGCCATTGGCTGAAAATCTCATTGTGTGAGTGTCCCAAGCGAGTTAGCAATAAAAACAAGTTCCACCTAACAAAGACAGACAGACTGAGGTTTAACATAATCACATACAAACAAAAAAGATAACTTTCTTATTTTTTGCAATAATACATGACTGATAACGAAACCCTGAATAGAGAATATACTCCCGAGGATACAATTTCAGAAATATTCAACATTACTTAAAACATTTAAATGGAATTACCAAACTATAGTATATGCACAAGTTCTTCGAAGATTACGACCTTTATTGAGATACAAATCAATTCATAGATTGATGCACAAGTTCATAGATTGAATATCTATCTAGATAAGCCCTTCGAAGATTTTCATTGTAGAAGCTGGCAACCCAAGGAATACATTTATACTCTTTCTGTCTTCTCCATGAGGTAAGAACAAGTCCAAACCCGGAAGAGGAACTGGTCCGAATGAAAAGGGCTCTCCCCAACCGAAATCGGTAGTATGGAAAGGTAGCTTAGTCCAAGTACTTACCAAAAACGTAGAGGATAGAGAAGCTCTTGTTCTTGTCTCTTCATAGCAATCTATTGAGGATCTTATGTAACTGTCTGTTACCAATTTAATCGAGTTTCGAATGAGCTGAATAGTAGATGACATTGGGTTCTGCAATAATTTACCTGTTGGGCACAAAGTACTCATGAACATGGCACCATTGCCAAAATACCCTTTTGGCAACGGGGGGTCAAATCTATCCCTACCATCTACTGCAAAGTATAGCTTTGCTATTTGATCTGGATGGAGTTTCAATGCTTGGCATCTAGCTCTCCACAAATAAGCAGCGAGTGCTTCGAATGTCGAACATGTTTCAAGAACCCCATCTTCCATCGCTTTTGTTTTGAGTTGTTTTAGCTTCACAGGATCGAAAACGAAAGACTTGAAAGAAAGCTCTTGTTCTTCGTCAAGATTAGTAGTGTCTTTGGATATGTCTTCAATCTCTGCGTACTCATTATGGGTGAACTCTACCTTAGTCGGGTTTCTAGCTTTGAGTAAGGTTCTGTCTAGAAATGGATGGATGGTTAATGGTAAGCCTCTCGCAATTTCACCCCATGAGTTCAAAAACTGCACAAGAGAGATTCCATCTAGCATACAGTGGTTCACGCTTAGCCCGAAAACAAATCCTCCACACTTGAATTTGGTTACCTGCAAGCAAACATAGACTGAACAAATGAATTGCTGCATAGATTTTTTTACTTCCGCCTATTTAAAGGAAGTGTACCATTGGATATATTTGCCCTTGGCATGTTATGTATGACTATTTTTGAGTGTACAAACCTGCACACTGAGAGGAGGAACATCCAGTATACTCTTTGCTTGACGAATGTCATAAACAATATCTTCGTCATCGAAAATATCATAAACAAGCTTTGAAAGGGTTTTCGTATTAGTTGATTCAAAATCTCCAATCTCATCCATATAACAATCAACCTCAGCTTCAACAAAACACCTTCTCCCGTGCAATCGATTACCAGCTTCCCATCTTCGCTGATTTTTAATCGACCAGCAAATGGATAGTAGTAAACGAGAATTTTTGCAAAGGAATCCTTGATGGTCTCGACAAGTGATTCGGATGATGAGTTGAAGTAGTACACCGTCGAGAATGTAAACGGCACTATCTGGTCAAGATTACTAAGAAAATAGAGACCATTTTGTGTTTCCTCTGCTGGAGTAATCAAAGTTGGTTTTCCTACAATCTTTAGATTTGTCAGAGGATGATGGTCTGATGAACAGCTCCCCATCACAAAAGGTTTTGGAAAGTTTAATTGACGTTTTAGTTCAAGGAAGCCACGCTATATATAGCGAGACAGAACAAGTTATAATATTTCTATATATGTACATACCTACCTGACCCTGAAGTGTGTATGGACATAGCGATTGCTCGCATTTGTCCCGTTAAGCATTAGGTCAATGCATGTTGACTGAGGTTTATTTGCTCAAGAGTCGAAAAAATATATTCCACTTATAAACCTACTTAAGATATGGTTGTTTATGGGTTCGGTTAAGAGGGTCCTTTCCAGACAATGTCAGCAAGAGTTTGATCATTACAATTATATATATTCGGGAAATGAAAGGCAAAAAAATAATAGTCATGTAGTGATTGTAATTTCGTATGAAAAAACAACAATGAACGAAAAAAACCCGAAAAGTGTCCAGAGATTCAGACTTGAACCCGCGCCACCTATTGGATTAGCAAAAGGGTCAATTAGTTGTGGGCCAGTCAGAACTGTAAGAAGCAAACTGGTACTGTACTTGGTGAGAGCCCATTAACTAGACGCTGCAAGGTCACTCTCCAGGACTCCAGCTAGAAGAAAAATGAGAGCGGCGCGGGTGATGATTTTGTGGACAAATGCGGAAGGTGAGGTGTAGCGGTTGCACCTAAATCGAGTCAAGAACTCATATTTAATGAATTTATCTATCTAACCTTATAAAATACAGTGCGAAACAATTTCATCAACCGAATATAATTGGACGCTATTATAATAACCCATACCAAACAATGTCTTACCAAACTTGGCTGACATCGGACTGAAATAAACGTGTTATCTGATTTCCAACCGCATCATTTGGTGGTATTAGCTCAATTCTCATCCGGTCATGCTCATGCACAACTTTTGTGAAATGCATTATATGGAGTCGAAGATTCCACAATAAAAGACACGATCCACACGAACAATTGATCAAGTCAATAATTGTGAAAAAGGTGGTTGGACCAAGCGAATCCCCTTTCATTTTTGTTCTCTTAGTAATTACACTACTGGATAATTGTTAGCCTCCAGCCAAACGACATAGTTAATATGCAATATTGGCATACGCCAAATGGAGTTTGGCCTTGGCCAGAGTGCATGGTGCACTCAGGAATACGAGTTTGGAAACTGGCGCATGCACATTCAAGTCATCAAGGGGATGACCGGCCAGAAAGGATGCAACTTGGCTGAGAATGCATCACTGGCTCACACATGATCATTAGTACGCGTCCAGCACATGGTCAAGCGGTTGGAATGGACGGTTACACGGTTTGGACGTTGCTTTATAACTTTCTTAAGGTGTAGGAACTGCCCCTAAGGCTTAGGAAAGGTAGTGGGATCAGTTATACCAATTGCCCAATATAAAGTAGAAGCGTAAGTGCTCGGCAGTTACTTGTAAATAGCTTTGTAAGGCTATAGATATGGCCTGACCATGTATTGGCGCGGGTAACCAGTACAAGGACAGTTGTGTAACCCTAAGTGTGCAGAAATAAAGAGGCTTCGGCCGTGATTGAAGCAAGTTTTGAGTTGTTGCATATTGTCCTTGATTTGGCTTAGTTGTATGCGAAACTGGTATATGTGTGTTTGCATGAAGTTGGCTTGATGATTGTGGGCACAACATCTATTTAGTATGGGATAAATAGAGTATAGTCAAGGAACGAGAAAGAATTAACTGGTCGAAGAAGGCCGATGCTACATTTGTGGATGTAATGCCGTTGTGCAAGGTTGGCTTTGCATTTGAAAGTTTACCATTGTGACAATTCGGGTTTCAGAGCCCTGGCTAGGGTCTCTCTGTTCTCGTTGGTTTAAAGAAGATTGGCCAAGATTGTTGATGTCCTTGAGACAGTTATTTGTTGCATTCAAAGATCCACACTTGGAAGGCAAGGCTGAGTAAGGATCGGACAAGGGTCAAGGCGTAGATTAGCAAAGAAGGTATGCGAATCCTTTAACCGAGAATCATTACTAGTCAGTCAAACATGAAGGATGTCCTTGGAACAATTCGAGAAGCGAGAAACGAGTTGTTCTACATATCAGAACTTTACTAAGGGTGGTACTGGCCACGCTGCAAGTGCTCAACACGATGCTGGGAGGCCCTAGTATAATGACACTGAGAAGGCTCGGTATGATGTTCTTAGAGCATGGCTCAGTCAACATCATTAAGTGTTGGTATGTCAAGCTTAGTTGTCAACTTTAGTGATCAAAACTCGACCGCTAAACAACGCACATTAGGTAAGTCATCATTAAGTTAGCTTTAGGTTCTGAAAGATTTTGGTAGGATTTAGAATCACTATTTGAAGAGTTGAAGAAGATTGAAGATCAAACGAAGACATCCGACTTCATCATTCAAGAGGTTAGTGAATCTAAATAAGCGATTCCATTATCTTTTACACTTGTGCTATAAAAGACAAAAACATAACTTAATGCTTGAGATTTATGTTATGACCTGATCACTTGTGATCAGTGTGTCTTAAGATATAACTCCGCTTTATCGCTTGCGATATTGTTGTTGTAGTTATGACGTTACATATTGCTTAGAGCTTTCTTTTCTTATCTGTCTCTAAGTGATATAAGGTTTTTCCTAAAACCTTCGAGTTGGATATAACAATTGTGATGTTGTTTCAGTAGTATTACGAGATTTCATCCATCACAGTATTGTTGCTCGACTTACCTAGTCTGACTCTGTCGGATTGATTAGCACGTACTTGTATGAGATAAATGTAAGAGAGATTGTGACTCACACTTATGTTGTGTAGACTTGATATACTGCTGTTCTGAGTTGGAATACTACGTCATGGTTTGGCTCTAATTACTGAAGTTCTGAATCATTTAATTGATTCTTTACATATGAACATCTTGTATGCCATATCATACTTTTAGAATTCAAAACCATATTCTTGTTATATCATCTTGTAGACTTTCAGAGTTCGAAACATCAATGTAGGTTTTGGTAAAACTAAACTTTGATTTCGAAACCATAATCTGGTTTTCGCATCCATAAGCTATTCGGTCCAAAACTTAAAATATGACCAATGAGAGTACATGAGTTCGAAACGATGTTTGCTGGCTAACAGTGACCTGAGAATCGAGACTAATGTGTCTTGACCATGTGAGTTCTAAAAGGTCGAAAAGACCCTGGGGTTTCCTAAATGTTTATGTGAACCGGGAAATAAACCTGTGCGTCAAGGACAAAAAGGTGTGATGCTGAGCGTCTCTTGACCACATGGACTTTCAAGTTCGACACCAAACATTTGTGACGAGATTAATATGTGTTTCTTGTTTGGAAACCTTAACCAAGGTTTTGTTAAAACAAAATCTAAAGTTCGAAACTTTACTTTGGTTTCGCTATATGGAAACTTGATTTGGGAACCTTAATTCGGTTCTGGTCATGTATGAAATTTAGGATCCGAAACCTTAATTTGGTTTCTGCCAAACAGACTGTAGATTTTGAAACCTTAATTTGGTTATCTCAGATTGGGTATTTTCGAAGTTCAAACTCTACAATTTTGATTTGTGCTTCAACGAATTAATGAGTTTGATATTCTCAGTTTGAAGTTTGAAGTTGTTCATCTTCAACTAAGTTGGTTTGAGTCATAGTCAGAAATATGGTTCGTCGCTCTAGTTAGTAGACACATGATTCTGATCAATATTGTACGTGATTAGATCTTCGTATGGATATACTACTTGATCAAATATTCATTTGATTTATCATTTGATGTTTTGATTTGAATTCTTGATATCATTAACGTGATCATCTATATTGGAATCAAGAATTCAGGAGATTCAACATTTTGCTATTACTCGATGAATCTAATCATCTATGTTGGAATCAAGAATTCAGGAGATTCAACATTTTGCTATTACTCGATGAATCATGCACCATACTTTATTGGTATATCTTTTTGTATGATTCGGAATGTCCATTGAACCTACGTGTTCACTTAAGCTTAACACACAAGGCTTGTCCAAGTCTGTGATGATACGTTTATGCGGAACGTTGAGCCACGTTGGACCAGATCCCACTTCCACCTAGGATCGTTCTGTCCCGTCTAGCAAAGTCTAGGAAGTGATGTCGACATTATCAAAGTTGATGACAACATTTGGAAGTAATAATACCTTAAGGAGATTTCGAAACGATATGAAACGTTTTTGAAATGAGCTCTTTCCCAGGGAGCATATTTGGTAAGCACCATATTTCGAATTAAATGAAATATCCAGATATACCTTATGAGTATTATTTTCTTTGATTGCTCTTGGCCAAACATTTATTGAAATATATTTTCTTTAATGAAAAATGCTAGAGTATTAGATCTCATTAAATGCTATGAGTCTAAGTGAGGTATTTTGGAACTGTTAGGGCATTGTCCTGTCAAACCCACTAGCATTTGTCAAACTGGTAGTCAGTTTTAGGTGTCAAACACAATTCTTGATTTAGCCTACTAGAGTTTAGATTTCGAAATTGGGATATAGACAAAGTAGTAGAGACCTTGAAGACGAAGACAATGCATATAAAGAAGACATCGAATATTCTTCATCGACAAAAGGTTAGTAGGAGTTATGACTTTTATGGAAATTCTTATATTCTACTTATACTATCTTTCGAAATAGTCGGCTACTTTAGTAGTGTTATTGTAGGGGGTAAAACCTGGTGGACCACGTGTCTCGCATCCAAGGCACATAATCATGCCGAGGAAACGATACCGAAAAGAGCGGCAGCGATGTCTCGGACTGACAAAGGAAGAGAAGCGGCACTTAAGCGAGGTAAAAACTCGGAGTAGAAAGGATTCGGACTATGACGAAGGACCGAAGTCTAGGGTTCAGCTTCGGAGTGTAAACCACCTTACTCGACAGAAACTGACACCACCACGATTGAGTCGTTTGTCTTTATTAGCTGTAAACCACCCAAGCTCGGCCTATATAAGGCGAGCTTGGAAAACGTTGTAGGGGTTGGATTCTTGTTTGGTTGAGCCTAAGTAGCAAGAGAGAGATTAGGTTTGTGATCTCCTCTGGTTCCTTAGGGTTTAATTCATGTAATCTCAGCAGTAGTAATATACAGAAAGTCATCTTTATCTTGCTTATATTGCATTACTTAGCTCTTTATTCACTGTTCATTGCATCCTCGATGCTGTTCTAACTGTCTTCGGACTGCAAACTACAATTTACTACTGTATGTGCGAGTAGATCTGATGGATGTGGTACCACGAGTACCTATGCAGATTTTCTACTCGTACAGTTTGGCGCTAGAAACAGGGATGATTAAAACAACTTAGGGTTTGCCTGTGAAATTTCAGATTTTCAAATTTTTTGTTTTATCGTCCTTATAATCTTCTACAGAGGTTTTTTCAAAAGTTTGTTTTCATGAAAATAGCTCCTGCTTCTTAAGCATCTAAATGACCTTAAAGGCTTTAGTGTGTTTAAGAACCTTTTGAGCATAACATCAGATGGCGAAGTCATCCATTAAAGAGTTCTTGTAACCTCGGTATGATAAAATAGATCTACGAGAGACTTTAAAACTCCTGCAGTAAAAACTCCAAGAAAAAAACCAATTCATGCAGAATCTCAAAATCCATTTTAGGGTTTCAAATATTCATGATTATTTATCAAAATCCATCTTAGGATTTCCAAAACCCATGTTATTCATCAAAATCCATTTTGGGGTTTCAAATATTCATGTTATTTAACAAAACCCATTTTAGGGTCTTAAAACTTCATAATATACATCAACATCCTTTAGAATTTTCGAACCTCATAATAAGTATCAAATCCATTCTAGGGTTTCTAACAATTCCTTGCTATATTTGGAAATAAAATTTCATAGAAGAAACAAAACGAAGAGGCATGATTTAGGCTACAAGACAAAATAAACAGTTAGAGATATATCTAAAAAGGGCAAATAGGACATTCAATGTAGTCTGACAAGTTAGTTGTAGAGTAGATTTACATGGCCGACAAAGTACACTGCGCTAGCCGCCTTGGACCTCACGGGTTTTTTGTTTCTTGACAGATCATCAATAAAATGGCTTCCCATTCGGAGAACGCTCCGAAGCAGCGAGTAGGTTCCTCGAAGCACGGTACCGGATCTTCCAGACAGCACAATACCAGATTTTCAACTAGTAAAGGATTATCTCCTGAGGTAGCGGCTAGCACAGTCCAACACCGAGAGCATGTAAACGAAGACGAAGTGATGGTAGAAGATTTAGGTCCCGAAGGAAACGGATTCCCAGAAACAGAAGAGCCACGGCAACAGCAAATACAAGAAGAAAGCGGTGAAAATGAAGAAGAGGAGAACGAAGAATCTGATCCTAAAAATGAAGTATCCGAACAACATCCTACCAAAGAAAATACAGTTAGAGCTAAACAATTTAGAAAATTAATCCTGAAAAATAGAAAAATAAAAGAGCTAAAGAAACAGCTGGCCGAAGCCAACAAGAAGGTAGCAGAAAAATCGGCGTCCAACCACAAAGGAGCCAGCAAAGGACATTCTCGGCCAAACAATGAGTCTCATCCGAAGGGGCATTCAGCATCCAAAACATACGTCAAGACCAGAGGCGTCAGCAAAAGCCACGGAATCCCAATATCAGATACAAGAACTGAACCAGGAGCATATCCAGATGAAAGCGTACAGGTGTGCCGAGAAAATAACCAAACGAAGAAAGGCGCTCAGGCCAGAGACATACAGAAGGAAATGTTGGACCAAATAAAGGCACTCCGAGCGGAGCTTCTTGACAACGGAACCCAGTCACGCGACAGAATTAAGCTCACACAAGCCACGAATGATATTAATCGCTTATCTCCAAATCCAGAAATTCTCTCACTGGCAATTCCTACAAAACGCGTTATACCTACTTTCGCGCCAATCTTCGATGGATTAGGAGACCCAACTGTGCATATTAAAATGTGCTTAACACTTGAAGACCGAGGTCAAACAATGCATACTCCATTCGTGGACTCATCAAAGCGAGGAAGACAAGACAATAATGATCGCTACGGGAACGAAGGTAAATTCGGAGGTAGAAAATACCATGATAATAAAGAGTACAATGACAACAAAGGAAACAACCTCAGGAACGAGTATGAAAGAAATAACAACCACCAAGGACAGGGAAACAGAATAGTTGGGACGATTAAATCAGGATTACCTGCATTTCATGGCAGAAAGCTCCCAAAACTCTGTGTATCTATCGAGGATGCCCTTCGGATCGTGGAACAATCAGAATTTGCCAGTGAAATCAGATATCCTCGCAGCAGGGGAAGCCAACCGAAGCATACAAAAAATTCAAAGGATTACTGTCAATTTCACAAATTTCGTGGACATTCTACTGAGAACTGTGTCACGGCACAGAATCAACTTCACTTTTTCATTGACAGAGAACAGTTCACGCACCTTCGGGAGCTACCGAGTCTACCTCCCAACCAAAGAATAAGACACTAAAAATAACACGACACAAAGTGTGGAAGTAAAGCAAACGTCAACGCAAGCTCGCTTGACGAGAAAAAGCACGTCTTAGGACAAAATGGCGAAAGTTTGAAAGGGAATATCAAGACTCGGTGAACGCGGATCCAAAAGTGTAGCTAATCAGCCTCCTCGCCTTCGCTAAGCATTTCCTAACTTTGAAAAAGTCTCTTTGAAAGTTTGATTTATCAATATTAAAGCATCTCTAGCCTAGGACAATGTTAAATAGAATTCTCGCCATAAGAATATATTTATACAAGCCATTTAGTTTTCAAAATACCAACAATCTCCGAGAGCAAGCAGCTAGCTTTCAGAAAATAAATGAATTTAAGGGTTTTTTTTTGCTTTCAGAAAATAAATGAATTTAAGGGTTAATGCTCAAAAAAAACCTTAGGAAAAAAATATTTTTGAAGTCGGCACCAAAAATAACTCAGGAAGGCTCCGAAGAAAAACAAACAAAGTGGGGCATGAAAAGCATTCACCATAAAAAACAATTGTGATAGGCGAGCTCACAAAATAAGCATAGCACGCTATATAATCACAATACATTTAATTAACAGGAGTTACTCAATAACAGCCTTGCTAATATATACCTAGTATAACACGAAGCTCTTATACAACAGTTCTAGAGGAACATATTCACGAACCCAAATCCTTACAGTCAGAAAAGTCATAACGAAACAACTAACATCATTCAAGTCTATTCGAAGTAGCTTTGGTGAATTCCAAAACAGAAAAACGAAAGATATAGGATACGAAGAGCAGTCGGTGTCACACGTTAGATTACCATTCCGAATACAAAAAATATAAATATATCATTATACCCCGAAGAAAATAGTATCTAAGATTCGTAGCAGAGCAAACCTACACACCTCGACGCCATTCGATACTAGTGAGGAACTAAAACAACAAAAGTAACGTAAGAAAATCACGATAAGCAGCATACTAACATAATTAATTGAATCAGCCAACAAAAATATTCATTCGGAAAGCACATTGGAAAAGTAACTAAGATAGCAACAATAAAACAGATAACACAAAAGATACTAGTATAGCAAAGTTAAAAATCAGCCTCTCCTATTCCTACGCCTATTCCGAAGTCGTCCGGCAACGGTACTTCGATCTTCGTCAAGACCCTCGAGCAAATCCACATCGATGATTGGAACACCAGGAGGAATAGCGGCAGCATCTTCCTCCCAGAAAACAACCTCTGGGATAAATTCCTCTTCGGCAGCGACTGGCTCATCAACCAAAGGAATGGCGGCAGGAGCAGGCGAACTTACGTCATTAGCTTCTTCTTTTACTTCAACCTTCACATCTATTTCTTCATCAGGAAAGGCAAGGCCATCCTTAAGCATGGGCAAAATTTCCTCGCTATGACGACGGAGGAAGGATCTAGTTTCATGCATACGATAGTCATAGGATGAACCACCATCTTCCCTCATCCTTCGCTCCCTAATTTTCTCATCACTTTCAATAAGACTATTAAACAGACGAATCACCTTGTCAGGATTGCTCTCCCTTCTAGAAGAGCCGGCATCAGCAAAATCGGCTTCCATCTCCATTATCTGGCGAATCTGTTCTCTATGGCTTCTCGAGTTCATCCCACAATTTCCTTCTTCCATAGGAGCTTTCCCTCTGTTAGCCATAACTTCTTCAAAGTAGAATACAAAAGAAGAGGAGAAAAGAATATCAGACAACAAATATTTTCAGATAGTCACAAGTAACAAACAAAAAGAATACATCGCCTTTTATACTAGGGTTTCGGAAACCGCCCAACCGAGAAGTCCAATCAAAAGACAGACGTTATAATTTTGATTCCCTTAAAAAACGCACCACTTCAAAAACGCCATAACTATACACTATCCAATAAAGTAACTGCATCCTTCACGAATTCCCACGCTGACGTTTAAAATTCCAAAACCGTATAGAAACCAATCGATAACATCATATCAAACCACTAACGCCACGCGTCAACATTAGCATCAGAAAGTCATCTAAGTTGAAACGCAAACAAACACTGTCTAGAGTATCATATACAAGCAGCACAAGCAACGAAGTTACGATCGAAGACGCAACCTACCACAACAGACACTAATAGCGAAACCAAAGTTCGGCACTCAAAGAGATCGACATTAGTAAGCATACTGACTTCGGTCATCATACTGCACAAAAACACCAAATAAAATATTTATGGAAAAGAGGCAAAAACGCCATCAAAAGAAAAAAGGCTGTAACGCCGAGGCAAAAACGCCATCAAAAGAAAAAAGGCTGTAACGCCGAGGCAAAAACGCCATCCAAAGAAAAAAAGGCTGTAACGCCGAGGCAAAAACGCCATCAAAAGAAAAAAAGGCTGTAACGCCGAGGCAAAAACGCCATCCAAAGAAAAAAAGGCTGTAACGCCAAGGCAAAAACGCCACGGGGCTGATGTTCATAAAATTCGTAAGGGCCCTACGAATTCTATGGCACGGCACTCTACCCACAAGACACCCCGTTAGCGGTGGACACTTTGAATCAAGGCTACATAAGCCAATGATACACTCGTGCTCACTACCAATCGGCCACGAGGAGTAAACGTTCTCGGGTGCCGAGGGGACGATAAATGGGATTAACATCTACCTATAGAGGAAGATGGAACCCCAAGGTAGCTGCTTCGTCTTCAAAACAAGTGACGAAGTACGCGGCCGAGGGACCCTTTATAAAAACTAAAGCCTCAAAAAGGGAGAGGTATAAAAGATTCGGAGAGGTCGAGCTTTAGGCCGCGATAGGAAAAAGGTACCATGTCTAAGCTCCAGCTTTGACCGGCACTCCCCCATTGTGTTACTTATCATTGAAAAACGGAGTATTCATTCTAAATTACTACATTTGTTAAGGCGAAAGGTAACAAGGACATTAACATGCCCTCCGAAGAATGTAATTACAAAACATTCTCGGCGCCTGCCTAACACATTAAGGTAACATGGATACCCGCGTATCAATAGCCAGTGTTTTGCTTGAAACCAGTGCAAGTAACTCAAAGCCTTTGGGAAGGGTGATCCGTATGCCCCCACTAGCTTGGTAACTTTCTCCCACATCGAAGTAAGCCCCGAAGTTGCACCTCGAGAAACCATACGAACCACATACGGGCTACTTTCAAAACCAGGCAACAAAAGGAAAAACGCAAAGCAACAAACGGCAAAAGGAAGAAAGAGCAGCAATAAGAGATTTAAAAAGCACAAACATCATATTTAAGGCCACAAAAATGGCCACAAGACATCAGAAAGTTAGAAGTTATAAGAGTCTTCACAACGGGACAACCAAAATTACAAGGAAAAACATCCTAAGAGATCCTCTTGCAGCAAGGCCACAGGATCGCTATCATTTTCACAGATGCAAGCCTTGGGAAACCACAATGTTATTAAGTTCATTAACAGGATCTCCATCCTTAGTAACAACCTCGGAGCTTCTATCAGAGGTATCAATACACTTCACCTCCCTCGGTTCACCGCCAGAAAGCTCGTCATGTACCTTTGCGCTCCCATCACCACCTTTATTACCCCCTGACTCTTCGTTCAAACTTCCATCAATCACATCCAACTCCCGAGAATAAACGCCATCATCAGCTTTTCGCTCCATATCTATACCTTCTTGACCTTCGATAACATGATCATTCGTGGCATGCGCATTTTCCGCTAGCTTCACCTTTCGCAACTCAGACATTATAAGCTTAGCATCGGAGGTCGAAATAAGATCTTTATCAGACTCAAGCACGGCACATGGATCTTTCACACCATCAGGGTAATAGGGTGGTTGAATACCCATGCTCCTACACACAAACCGGGCGTGCTTACGGCTGTACAAAGAGACGCGATCCCCCTCCTCTTCGATATAACTTTCCAAAGAAGAAATCTTAGAATCCTTTTGGTCACACAAACTGAGAGCCTGATTCAGCTGTTCCTCAAGTTTCAAAGCTCGCTCCCTTTGCACATCAACATCCAACTTAAAGCTATCTCGTTCGGATGCAGCAATATTAAGGCTTTCCTTTAAATCATTCACTTCTTTCTTAAGGATTTTCTTCCCTTGTTTCAACAGTTGAATGTCTTTGTTACACTGTGCAACCTCCAGGCCTCGGGCATCAGCAAGATCAAACAAAAACTTTCCAAGATATTTTTGCTACAAGCAGGGAAAGGACAAAACATCAATAAGCAACATGTCAAGCGCGCGTACAAAACAAAAACAACAAAAACACACTCACAGCTTCAGCAAATAATGGATGATAAGCAGCAACAGCAGCAACAGAACTCTTATCCAAAGTACCAGAAAAAACTTGAGCAAGAAAACCAGACACAGCAGGGTCTATAGGATGCTTCCGAGGATCCACCGAATGCGCCCTCAAAAGACTAGAAAGATCACCGGAAGGAGGGTCCCGACGGGCGCTCGGACCTATAGTAGCCTGACTTGAAGAACCTAAGCTTGGCCGCTGAACAACAGAGTTAGGAATCGGCGGAACACTCGCACCCAATGCGAAAGCACCGAGGGGGGTGTCGATGTTGGATCCATACTGATTCAAGTTCAATTCTAGTTGATCAGGGCGAGAAGCTTCGTCGTCGAAGGAGGAACGTCCTTGTGAGGGTACAGAAGTCTGGGAATCCAGCATTCTCGGCACCCCTTGGTCAAGATTCTTTCCTTTGGGAGTCCCATCATCTTCGGTCTTTTCATCATCTGAGTCAATGATAAGCTTCTGCTTTTGCCTTCGGGTAACAACTGTGGTCGTAGGACGACCAGCATCCGAACCCTTCCTCCTCGCGACCAGGGTCTTCGCCTTCTTTCGACTCGGTTCATAAGGGGATAAATTTGCAGTATCACCACCACCGATTAGCACATCATTCTGCTGATAAGCAGCCAATTTATCAGGTTCTAAACAGAGGCAAATATCCATACCTAATGCATAACTGAGGAAGGAAGCGTTTATCACCTGATTAATTCCCCCCTCCTCAGCAGATGCCGATTTCAAAGATCTTTTCTTCTTCTTCTGTGGAGCATCACTTTCGTCCGAAGCTTCTTGGCTTTTCGCTTTCACTCTATCCGCTTTCTAAAAACGCAATTTGGGTGAGGACTGATCTCCAAAAAGAGAGACAAACAAAGGAATTTCAAAAAATACGCCTTACCTTCTTCTTAGCTTGAGCAATCTTCACCTGAGATTTGGTACGCTCATCCTCGGAGAAGAAAATTCTATAGAAATCAACAATGCGGAGATTATGTTCTGAATTAAACTTCGTGCGTTCGACTTTCGTATCCTCATCTTCGTAGCCATATAAAACAGGACCTTCGATGAGCATAGGCTTCGTAAACCACGCCTCGTCGCTAGAGTGACGAAGAAGCGTATTCTTTTTGGATCCCGAAAGATCTACATCGCCGAGAGGATTAGAAGAATCTGCTATTTTACCCAAACCCACACTCCAGGGAGCTTTCTCTTTGGATAAAGATTTCTCCACCCTATAATATCGGAAAAAAATTTTGACGGTCCAGAATTCGAGAGGGCGGCGAAGTCTTTTGGGAAGCTTTTTATAATAATATGATTTGCCCTCCGAGCGAGCAACCCACTCACTAATGACTCGGATGGCGTTTCCGTTCAACTGCATTACACCACAGGGAGGGTTAATGCTGGAATAAATGGCATAAAAAAGGGGGTTGGATGGATTGTATAATGGAATAGGAAGTCCGGCGCCGAGTTGTTCACCTGAAACGATCAATCTTCTGTCGCTGCACTTTTGATCGGTGAGCAGTTCTGGGGATATAATCTCCTTCCCTAAGCTTGTGCAGGAAAAAAGGGATGATTTAAAGCCATACATACGAGCCCTTTCTTCCCATCCCATCTTATGGGGATCTAATAATTTGCAAGGCACTAACTCAGTGGCGATAGCGCCGGAAGTACTCGCAGAAACATCGGCGGCAGCCTGCGACAGAAAAGAAAGTTTAAAGTAAGGAAAACAGAGATTAAACCAAAGCAGTGGCAAAAAATTGAAGTACTCACCATGATCTCCGAAAGATGAAGAATAAAGAGAATGAAACCGCTTCTGGAAAAAAGGCAGAACAGAGAAAGAAGAGAAGGAAGAAGAAGCGACAAGACGAGTTTAAATAGAGAGTTAAAACTTACACGGCAGATGGAAGGACAGAAAAATAAAGGTTTCGAAGGGCACGCGAGGGTACATGTGTCAAGTCAGACATTAAGACGAGGACACGTGTCGAAGAAGGTGGAACGCCAAGAGTTTTCTTTTCCAAACCCCTTCGATCTTTGGATAAGAAAAGAGGCAAACTGTAGGGGGTAAAACCTGGTGGACCACGTGTCTCGCATCCAAGGCACATAATCATGCCGAGGAAACGATACCGAAAAGAGCGGCAGCGATGTCTCGGACTGACAAAGGAAGAGAAGCGGCACTTAAGCGAGGTAAAAACTCGGAGTAGAAAGGATTCGGACTATGACGAAGGACCGAAGTCTAGGGTTCAGCTTCGGAGTGTAAACCGCCTTACTCGACAGAAACTGACACCACCACGATTGAGTCGTTTGTCTTTATTAGCTGTAAACCACCCAAGCTCGGCCTATATAAGGCGAGCTTGGAAAACGTTGTAGGGGTTGGATTCTTGTTTGGTTGAGCCTAAGTAGCAAGAGAGAGATTAGGTTTGTGATCTCCTCTGGTTCCTTAGGGTTTAATTCATGTAATCTCAGCAGTAGTAATATACAGAAAGTCATCTTTATCTTGCTTATATTGCATTACTTAGCTCTTTATTCACTGTTCATTGCATCCTCGATGCTGTTCTAACTGTCTTCGGACTGCAAACTACAATTTACTACTGTATGTGCGAGTAGATCTGATGGATGTGGTACCACGAGTACCTATGCAGATTTTCTACTCGTACAGTTATAGCAATTGAGATTTTGTATTCTTGTCTACATAACCATGAGTTATGTTAGTATTTGTTCCACAATACTAAGGTTACAAGATGCATGAGATAGATTCGATGCCCTTTCTATTGCATTGGTTTGCTTGCAAATCATATGTAGGAAACATATGAATCTAAAGGAGTACTCTAGAGCAGAGTCTAGTGGATTATAGCTGAGGGCGTAATAACACGTCTAAGTACTGGCCCAGCCCAGAACTTCCAGCGGATCAAGTTAAACCCTAATTATGAACAACGGTGGTTCACGAAACAGTTCGTGAACATTGACTCCGGATTTCACTCCTGAGTTCCAAAACATCAATTTGTACACGTACATGTACGTGAACCACAGATTCAATGAATTTATCCGGAATTCAGAAGGACGGTTCCCGAACCGTCCACGTGGATATTCTTCTGGAATTTCACGCGGGTTAAACTTATGACTCCTTTATCTCTTAGTTGGACTTGTGCTTATCAGAATATCTTATGTCGTCCATCTAACGAATCTCAATGTGTCAATAAGATAAAGATTATCTCTGGTCTGTTGGATCTCTATCTTGAAGTGTTTTCAAGCTAACAAAACACTTGGCAGATAAATGTTTAAAGATTTCCAATTGAGATAAATCTAGGGTTTCTTTGTGTGCAAGCTAAGTAACGGGTTCGTTTGCACGGGCACTTGCTAACTTGTAGGTTAAGAAACTAGTTGCTTTATTCCTAAGCAACCTATCTTATTGAGTGCTATAAATAGAGGGTTAAAGAACAAAAACCACAAGCATCAAGCATACGTGAAGTTTCTCTGTGGAATTGATCGTAAGCTCTTTACACTTAGGTGTAAGATTGTTGTGGTATAGTCATCCTCTATTAGGTAGCAGTTCCTCCGTGGGATTTACCTAACGACTATAAAAACTTCTTTTGAGAGTTGAGAAGCATAGGTAGGAGATAACGTACCTCTGTAGTTGTTATCAGATTAACCTGTAACCATGGTAACTTGATCACGTTCTTGTCTATTATATAGTCCTTGTATTCTGCAATAAGGCTTTCAAGAACTGATACGTTACATACAAGGTTGAAAGGAAGCAATGCACGGCTGCACTCGGTGTTGTAAGACCTAGTTAGCTCTAGTTGTATAAGTTTCTTAAGTGATTCTTTTTACAACTGAGGTAGAGACAAGTTGGGCATAGTTTACACGGATTACTTGTTAGCCCCCGCTTGTAAGTAGATTTCCCTATGACCTGGAGCAATCCGAAGGAAGTCACTTTGTGTATGTTAAACTGAAGAGGACAGTTCAAACATACTGTTGATAATTGAGGTTGCAAAGCCGGAATTATTGACACAAGCCTTTAACATCGGTTAAAGCAACTCCTAGGTCTGTAACGGACGTCAGCTAGGGGAATCAAGTGCGTGACGATCTCTGGGGGATCTAGAAACGTAAATAGTACGACAATATCCAATTCACTTGGAGGGCTTGAGTTGGTCTCTGCTACATCCCAGACCGAAGTCTTATAGTAGGCTAGTGTTTGTAGACAGTTAGTATTGTGTGGTGTTCAATCTGGACGAGGTCCCAAGGTTTTTTTACAGGTCGTAGTTTCCTCGTTAAAAAAATCTTTGATGTCTTGTGTGCTTTACTTTCCGCATTATATTCTATGGTTATATAATTAAAGCAAACACAAGAAGTACGTCATTAATAACCGTCGAGTTGGTCCATAATCCATTCAGGGGATTTGCCAAGATTTATCTTGAGTTGGACCGATCACTTGTGATCCCACTCCGGTTATCAGATTTGGATACTGATTTTTGAGATCGTCCATATCTTACCATAAGACTCACGTGTCCAAACGAAAAGTTGGTTGTATTTCGGTACCCCTGCTTTTTCAATTGGTATCAGAGCCGGTAAACACATTAAAAGCGTAATTGTATGTGTTTATTGTGGCTTGTGAGTTATGGAGCAAAGCTTAAAAGCTTGTAACGTACCACCACACTTGAATGTAAAATTAACATCTGTAAGAGAAATCTTAACAGATGATACGTCTGATTTATGGACCGATTTTATTAATTCTCTATGTATTGAAAAACATAGATTAATTAGAAAAGTTGAAGGACTTTATATCGAATTAAACATTCAAAGTAAAAAGTTTCATGATTTACTAGAAAAAGAGAAGATGCTCAGTAATAAGCTAGATGAAATTGTCCGTGAAAAGCAGACTATTAATCCCAATCTATCCGGATCAAGTCAATTGTTGACAAAAGGGATTCAAGACCCTTATTCAAAATCTAGTCTGAAGCATGACTCAAGGGAAAGATATGGAATCGGGTTCAAACTCCCTTATTCAGAAAACATGAATATTGAACACCCCTGCACCTTTTGTGGCATGAAAGGTCACTTCCAACATTTATGCAGCTCCTTCAGAACAAAACTCCAAGAACTGAAAGACTTGAATAAAATGCTCATAAACTCTATATTGAGTTAAAAAAGCATGTAAGGAATCAAGAAATGCCCTCTATTGAGGGAACTCGTGAATGTTCTTTAGGAGCAGTTGCTCTGAAATCTACATCCCCTTTTCAATGGTTCCTTGATAGTGGATGTAGTAGGCACATGACAGGGGATTTATCTTGGTTCGTGAACATTTATGATTACAAAGGTGGTCCTGTAACCTTTGGCGATGGAAGTTGATGCTTTATCTGCAAGAAAGGAACTATTAAACTTCCAGGTATTCCCGAGATCCATGATGTTGTCTATGTTGAAGGCATGACAGCAAATCTTCTCTCTATTAGTCAAATCTGTGACAAAGGCCACAAGGTTGCTTTCGAGGCAAAGAAATGCGCCATTGAAGATAAATCTGGCAATACCATATTTCGTGGTATTCGTGGGTCGAACAATTGTTATCTACTTGATATCAAGTCCGATCTTTGTTGCAACCTGACTAAGGATGAATCTACCCATCTTTGGCACGAACGATTTGGTCATATTAATTATCGTTTATTGACTTGTTAGAGGTGTCACCAAGATACAAGCCAACGTTGATGGTATATGTGGTGCCTGTCAAAATGGTAAACAAATAAGAGTTCCACATAAAGTGTCTACCGGTATAGCAACCAAAGCTCCACTTGAATTAATTCATATGGATCTCTTTGGTCTTATCCAATAAGTTGGTGGGAATAAATATGCCCTGGTAATGGTCGATGACTACACTAGATTCACCTGGGTAGCATTTCTCAAGCACAAGAATGATACCCTAGAAGAGTTTAAGATCATTGTGAATAGAATCCAGAATGAGCAAGGTCGCACAATTAAGAAAATCAGGAGCGACCGTGGCACAAATTCAAAGACACTAAGGTATTTGAGTTGTGTGACTCACTGGGTATAATTCAACAATATTTAGCACCTATCACACCTCAGGCTAATGGCGTGGCTGAAGGAAAGAATAGAAATATTCAAGAAATGACTCGGGTTATGCTTCGTAACAGATATTTACCCTTGAAATTCTGGGGCGAAGCATAGTTCACAACATGTTATCTCATCAATCGTGTATACTTAAGGTCATCTACCTTGAATACACCATATGAGCTTTGGTACGGTAAGAAACCCAATTTGGGTTATTTTCGTGTCTTTGGAAGCAGATGTTATATCCTTAAAGCGATGAGGGGATTTTCCTAGGATATGCATCTGACAGTCGAGGGTTCCGAGTTTTTAGCACAAAAACTCAAGTTATGATGGAATCTGCAAATGTTATCATTGATGACATAACTGGATTTCGTCAGAATAACAGAGCCCCAGCAGAACTACCACCGATTGAAACAGTAGAAAAAGGGCCAACGGTTCACGAACCGCCCACTACTGGTGTAGTTCCGACTGAGATCGAAACAGAGAATGACCACAACAAAGACGATGATGTAGAGGAAGAAGTTGAGCCAATTGCTCCTGAAAACCTCAATGGGTCCATCGTAGTCATGTACTTGACGACATTATTGGAGAAAAATTCACCACAAAAGAGATGACTAGGCAACAAGCACAAACTGTCATTATGCTTGTTACCTGTCTAATGTTGAACCAAGGAATGTTGATGAAGCACTACAGGATTCTGCATGGATTAATGTTATGTAAGAAGAGCTTAGTGAATTTGAACGACAAAATGTTTAGACACTTGTTGATCGGCCACCAAACATTAATATTGTAGGTACAAAATGGATCTTCAATAACAAGTCTGATGAGTTTGGTACTGTTGTAAGAAACAAAGCCAGGCTTGTAGCTCAAGGTTTCTCTCAAATTGAAGGTATTGACTTTGATGAGACTTTTTCTCCTGTAGCAATACTTGAATCCATAAGATTTTTACTTGCTCCCGCATGTCATCTGAAGATAAAACTGTATCAGATGGACATCAAATCAGCATTTCTGAATGGTGATTTGAAAGAAGAAGTCTTTGTTGCTCAACCGAAAGGTTTTAAGAACCCAACTAATCCAAACAAAGTGTATCGGCTAAACAAAGCACTTTACGGATTAAAACAAGCTCATCGGGCTTGGTTTGAGAGGTTGACAACCTCCTTGTTGGGGAAGAGATTTATCAGAGGAGGTGCCGACAAAACCCTGTTTATAAAATGGTATGGTAAAGATAGTGTGATTGCCCAAATCTATGTTGATGACATAATATTCAGCTCCACATCTAAAAAACTTACCAAGGGATTCCAGAACTCATTGAGTAAGGAATTCCAGATGAGTAATGTAGGGGAACTAAAATTCTTTATGGGAACAAGTTCAACAACACGAAAGTGGAATCTACATATCTCAGCAGCAAATACGCCAAGGAAATGATTTCAAAGTTTGGTCTGACTAGTGCATCAACAAAATTAACACCTATGGCAACTACTGACAAGATCAGTAAAGATCTGCAGTGTGAGAAAGTGGATCACAAACTTTACAGATCTATGATTGGAAGCCTTTTGTACTTGACAGCAACAAGACCTGGCATTCCATATAGTGTAGATATCAGGGTGATCCCCGAATATCACATCTCAATGCTGTCAAAAGGATTCTATGTTATGTCAAAGGAACAATGGGATTTGGACTCACGTATACCTTTGACACCAACACCAATCTTGTAGCATATTCTGATGCTGATTGGGATGGTAGTAGAGATGACAGAAAAAACACTTCGGGTGGATGCTTTTTCGTTGGGTTAAATCTTGTAGCATGGCACAACAAGAAACAAAACTCACAGTCATTATCCACATGCGAGGCAAAATACATAGCAGCCGGTTCGTGCTGCACTCAATTGCTATGGATGAAACAGATGCTCGCAGACTACGGTATCAAAGTGGGGACTATGAATCTACTGTGATAATACTAGTGTTATTCGCATTACTGAAAATCCAGTGGAACATTCTAGTTACAAACACATTGATATCCGATATCACTTCATAAGAAATCCTTATGAAGATAAGATTGTTATACTTGAACATGTGCCGTCAGAACGACAACTTGCTGATATACTTACAAAACCATTAGATACACGAACGTTTCAAAACCTTCGAAAATCTATTGGTGTCGTTCTTGTTCATTAGAAACAAGAGTATCTAGTTTGTTAGGCAGAGACAAACTAGATTAAAACTTTTTCTCCAAAAAGAAGTAAGTATTTGTACATGTCTTTACTTGTAAAGGCATATGTTGTTCTTTATTTGAATAACACCACAAGGGGGAGAGTTCTTAATTGAGATTGCGCTTAATAACAAATCTTTTTGGGGAGCGTGGATGTGGAATATTAGGAGAAAAGTGTATCTATATTTCTCCAAAGATGAATCAACTTAGAAATCCTCGTTCTGATTCCCTAGTAATGTCATCTTAAACTTGATATGCGAGTACATCCTTGACTTGACTATCTCTATAGGCTTGAAACCCTAAGTCTCAACTAGTTTGTCATATTTTTGTGACAAATAGGGGGAGAATACATATGGTTTCTTGTTATTGTGGTTCATAACCATAGGGGGAGAACACCGTATTGCTTACTTATGTACTTTCTCGAAAGTATCAAGTAAGGGGGAGTAAATATTGGGCTTCATACCAATCTGGCAAAAAGAGGTATAAAGATTAAGGGGGAGCTTTGTATCAAGATTGAGTAGAATCACTTTATAAGTTTTGGTACACAGACTTTAAAGTTGCTCTGATTCTTACTCTTTTCACAAACAACATGTGGGATTAGCATATTAACCCATGTAAGCTTGAGCGTACCCTTGTGGTTGTTTGAGCTGGATATGTTGTAGTGTTGTCTATGAATTTATCAACAAGAGTTAAACGAACACATCACTACTCAAAGGAAAAGTTGGAGAATTCAAGAAATCAAGATACATCTGGGTTAGATCTTTATTCTATATCTTTTGAATCCATATGTAAATTGGTTTTGTCACTAAAATTGACAAAGGGGGAGATTAATAGGGCATTGTCCGTTCAAACCCACCAGCGTTGGTATGTCAAGCTGGTTGTCAGTTTTAGGTGTCAAAACACAATTCTTGATTTAGCATACTAGAGTTTAGATTTCGGAATTGGGATATAGACAAAGTAGTAGAGACCTTGAAGACGAAGGCGGTGCATATAAAGAAGACATCGAATATTCTTCATCGACAAAAGGTTAGTAGGAATTATGACTTTTATGGAAATTATTCTATTCTACTTATTTTATCTTTCGAAATAGTCGGCTACTTTAGTAGTGTTATAGCGATTGAGATTTTGTATTCTTGTCTACATAACCATGAGTTATGTTAGTATTTGTTCCCACAATACTAAGGTTACAAGATGCATGAGATAGATTCGACGCCCTTTCTATTGCATAGGTTTGCTTGCAAATCACATGTAAAAAACAGATGAATCTAAGTCCTCTAGAGCAGAGTCCAATGGATTATAGCTGAGGGCGTAATAGCACGTCTAAGTACTGGCCCAGCCCAGAACTTCCAGCGGATCAAGTTAAACCCTAATTCTGAACAACGGAGGTTCACGAACCGGTTCGTGAACAGTGACTCCGGATTTCACTCCTGAATTCCAAAACATCAATCTGTACACGTACATGTACGTGAACCACAGATTCGATGAATTTGGCCGGAATTCAGAAGGACGGTTCCCAAACCGTCCACGTGGATATTCTTATGGAATTTCACGCGGGTTAAACTTCTGACTCCTTTATCTCTTAGTTGGACTTGTGCTTATTAGAATATCTACTGTGGTCCATCTAACGAATTTCAATGCGTCAATAAGATAAAGATTATATCTGGTCTGTTGGATCTCTATCTTGAAGTGTTTTTGAGCTAATAAAATACTTGGCGGATAAATGTTTAAAGATTTACAATTTAGATAAATCTAGATTTTTGTGTGTGTGCAAGCTAAGTAACGGGGTCGTTTACACGGGCACTTGCTAACTTGTAGGTTAAGAAACTAGTTGTTTTATTCCTAAGCACCTTATCTTATTGAGTACTATAAATAGAGGGTTAAAGAACGAAAACCACAAGCATCAAGCATACGTGAAGTTTCTCTGTGGAATTGATCGTAAACTCTTTACACTTAGGTGTAAGCTTGTTGTGGTATAGTCATCCTCTATTAGGTAGCAGTTCTTCTGTGGGATTTACCTAACGACTATAAATACTTTTCTTGAGAGTTGGGAAGCATAGGTAGGAGATAACGTACCTCTGTGGTTGTTATCAGATTAACCTGTAACCTTGGTAACCTGATCACGTTCTTGTGTATTCTATAGTCCTTCTTTTCTGCAATATGGCTATTCAAGAACTGATACGTTACATACAAGGTTGAAAGGAAGCAACGCACGGCTGCACTCGGTGTTGTAAGACCTAGTTAACTCCAGTTGTATAAATTTCTTAAGTGATTCTTTTTAGAACTGAGGTAGAGACAAGTTGGGCATAGTTTACACGGTTTACTTGTCAGCCCCCGTTTGTAAGTAGATTTCCGGATGACCTGGAGCAATCCGAAGGAAGTCACCATGTGTATGTCAAACTGAAGAGGACAGTTCAAACATACTGTTGATAATTGAGGTTGCAAAGCCGGAATTATTGACACAAGCCTTTGACATCGGTTAAAGCAACTCCTAGGCCTGTAACGGACGTCAGCTAGGGGAATCAAGTGCGTGACGATCTATGGGGGATCTAGAGACGTAAGGAGTGCGACAATAGCCAATTCGCTTGGAGGGCTTGAGTTGGTCTCTACTACATCCCAGACCGAAGTCTTATAGTAGGCTAGTGTTTGTAGACAGTTACTATTGTGTGGTGTTCAATCTGGACGAGGTCTTGAGGTTTTTCTACAGGCCTTAGTTTCCTCATTAAAAAAAATCTCTGGTGTCTTGTGTGCTTTACTTTCCGCATTATATTTTATGGTTATATAATTAAAGCAAACAGAAGAAATACGTTATTAATAACCGTCGAGTTGGTCCATAATCCATCCAGGGGATTTGCCAAGATTTAACTTGATTTACCAATAACCTGTGATCCCACTCCGGTTATCAGATTTGGATATTGATTTTTAAGATCGTCCATATCTTACCATAAGACTCACGAGCCCAAACAAAAAGTTGGTTGTATTTCCATACCCCTGCTTTTTCAGGAAAATATATGGAAATGTGCTTTAATGGATTTCCGAAATTAAGTTAGCCTCATTTCAAAGCTAAGCCTTAGTCAATATAAATAGGAGTGGTATCTCTCCTAAAAGCTTTGTCCCTCTACCAAGCTCTTCTTCGAAATTGTCAGCTTTTGTTTATCTCACTTTTCCTTTCAGTTACCTTTAAGCGCGTCTGGATTAGTGAAAGTCTTCTCTTGGGGATCGAGAAGCCTAGAAGTACCTCTTACGGGAAACTAGTTTATGTTTACTAGTATTTTTTGTTTTGTACTTGTGTTCTGTTCTATCACGTCTATTAAACCTTGCGATCTTGTTTATTCTATGGTCCTTCTCTTCTGCTATAAGGACACTCAAGATCGTTGTGATTAGAACATACTCTTTATTTATGAACCTGGATTTGTTAGCAAGCCGCTTTCGGTTTGTGTGCCTAAAATATAAATTGAGTGGAATCAAGATTGTTGTTATTGGATTTATTATTGCAGGTACACAGTTCTTCACGGTCATACCATATTGTATTTGCATCCAGCTATTTGCTTGATTCCAACTGGGACGACAAGGTTACTCTTTTGGGAGTTTTGGTTTTGAAACCTTGATCGATATCTTGAGCGGTTTATTACCAAGTTAACTTAAATATCCTCGCTCTTGGAGTAAACGACTTCGGTGAAATATCCATTAGTTTCCAAGGATATCATCTAGCGATTTGACCTTGTTAGTGCATTGCTCGGTTGAACCCACTGATGTTGTTATATCAAATCAGTTTATAAGTTTAGTTGACGAAAACACAATCCTTGATACGTCTACAATATCAACTCGGACTAGTATAGTTTTAGGTATTCGAGACGAACACCACTGAAGATGAAGACCGAAGCTTACATACTTGATAAAACATATCGTCCTCATTAAAGGTTAGAAAGGTTTTCCTTTCATGTTTCTTATTTACCATTCTATCATTCAAATAGTCTATGATATTGTTTATGTGATACGAAGGATTATAAAGATTAGTTCTCTTAAGAATTTAAGTCAATATATGACCAATGCTCAAGTAGAATGTGGAATATTGAGTTAGTTCTTATATTGTCTGAACAGCATACGCGTTCATGTACGCGTTCATATGTTGGACAACTTTTCTAATTGAACTTGAGCATTTTGGATGTAAGCGTACATGAGAACTCAGGGAATTCCTGAACTCAACAATTTGCTCTATGTACGCGTACATATAAACCATGGAAAGAACCTCTCAACAGCATACGCGTTCATGTGCTGATGTTCTTGCTTATTGTGAACGGATTCTCGTAACCTCTCACAATATGACCCATGGAGCTCATGTCCACAATTTTCTTTGAGTTCGTGTACTCGTGTATGGACTCCTTAGCATGTCCAAACTTGTTTAGCCATTTCCATCCTTCATTGGATCAAGGCGAGTCTTCTCACAACCTTTAGGTTTCGACCAACAGGTTAGAAGAAGATTGAGTTGGACCTCAATGCAAGCCTATGAAATTTTCTAAGTTTGGAAACTTGCTTGAGCCTCACTCAAGGTTGCTTAACTTTAAAGCAAAGCCTTCCTTGATGATCACTATAAATAGATGACCTTCTGCAAGATACAATCTCAATCCTCTACACATCTGTGTATCCTTGCATACAGGTTGGTCGTCATCTCGAAGTCCTTTTCTTGGACTACGACTATTTGAAAGACTTCACTTGAGGATCGTGAAGCACAGGTCGGAAGTAAAATTCCTGATCCTGTATCTTGTGTCGATTGAATTATTTCAATCTTATCATGACCATTTTTTATAGAAACTTCGTACGACAGATCTCGTGTCAAAAGCCCTAGAAGTTCTGTAACGCAATATTCACAAACTAGCTCTTGTACTAAGTTTGTCAAGCGTTAGGAGGTAAAGTTGTTTAGGCTAGATCAATAAGCCCTAATCAGCACCATTAACCTTGACTTTAATTCTAAAGGAAATCACAATCGTATTCTTGTTTAATTACAATCGAGTACACCAGGCGTCCTTTTAGAGGCGGGGTAGCGCTAGTCTTCATGAAGGGAAGTGGAGCAACTCCTAGGCCTGTAAAGGACGTCAGCTAGGGGAATCAAGTACGTAAGTTTCTGCGGGAGCCAAGAGACGTAGGAGCACAAACGGTAGCTGAGTTGCTTGTAGGGTTAATTCAGTCTCGATACACTCTAGTCTGAAGTCTGAGAGTAGGCTAGTGTCTGTATTCGCTTAATACTGTGGGTGTTCACATCTGGACGAGGTCCCAGGGTTTTTCTGTTGGTTTGCAGTTTCCTCGTTAACAAAATTCTGGTGTCTTGCATTATTTTTCTCTTCCGCATTATGTTGTCTCTGATCTATATAATTAGAGTATTGCAAGTTGTTGACTCAAACCCTTGAGTGAATCTATCTCTGTTGAGATCTACAAGAACCCGTTCTTGTTGGGATTCGGTTCTCAGAACCGTACTTGGGTTGTTGCTTGAATATTGATTTGTGAGATCGTTCAAGCAACCTAATCAAGTAGGTTCACGAATTAAAAAGTTGGTGGTATATCTCGGTATCCCCTCTTTTGAAGACCTGCCGCTTTTGGTTGTTGTCCATA
The DNA here is from genome assembly GCA_023529015.1 of Papaver nudicaule. Taxonomy (NCBI): domain Eukaryota; kingdom Viridiplantae; phylum Streptophyta; class Magnoliopsida; order Ranunculales; family Papaveraceae; genus Papaver; species Papaver nudicaule. The sequence continues at coordinate 2,730 of JAJJMA010013595.1, read as the reverse complement.
AGGTTGTAGTCGTCCGATTGGAGGTCGAGTACTGATAGTCTTCACGACGGGCTGTGGAGCAACTCTTGCGTAAGACAGTAAAGGACGTCTGTTTGCGTGGGGGAGTACATGTGCGTGAACACCTTGTTGTGGTTGGAGGCGTAGGAATACTGAGGGGAAATCTTTGTGACTAATAGTCGTATTAGGGTCATATTGTCTGCACCAGCTAGTCCGAAGTCTGAGAGTAGGTGTGTTGGCGGCTTAATTCTTAACAGTATTCAAACTAGACTAGGTCCTAGGGTTTTTCTACGAGTTTGTAGTTTCCTCGTTAACAAAAATTCTTGTGTGTACTTTACTTTATTTCCGCGTTATATCTGACTTATCATTTATAATTAAAGTATTGTACTTGGTTGTTGACATAGCCTTTCGGATCTTGCATTGACTCCCTTGTGTGAATCAATCAGTGACGAAAGAGATCTTGTTCTTGAGTTCTTGTTTACAGTAACGGTTCAAGGTTTGACTTATAGATGGATTAAAATAAAAGATTGGTGGTGTACTCGGTACCCTCGTCTTTTCAATTGGTATCAGAGTAGGCAAACACCTTAAGATCTAACAATCTGTGTTTGGCTCGATCCAACCTATAAGAAATATGTTTCAAAGCAAGAAATTTGTTTGCACAGGAAAACATTCACCTAATGTTCAACCTGTTTGCATAAGAATACCCGGTTCAAATCCGTATGTTATTAACATCGGAACATCATCAGAAAATGACTCGATTAAAGAGTCAAGTATGTATGATACACGATCAAATGACACAAGCAACAACCTCTCAGATCCGGAAAGGTATACCGATCTTCTTACTGAAAATAAAACATTGCGGGAGCGATTGAATAGTACTCTTGGAAAAATGAAAGATCTCAGTCTTTTATGTGATCAATTAACCATAAAGCAAAAACTTGATGGTCGTGTGATATCTTCTCTTAAGCGGTCTATAAATGATCGGAAGAAACATAGCAATGCTCTATCATCTCATATCAAAGTACTAGAAGAGATAGTGTCCTCCTTGAGTGCTGTTAAGAAGGAACTGTCAGATCTTCGAGATGTTCAAGTCAGATCTTCGAGATGTTCATAACCAGTTCAAAAGCTCGATCACAGATCTTCTTGAGTCTCTTTCTGATGCTTGTCAAAAGGGTTATGCTATGAAAAAGGACTCTGTCCTATCTCAAAAATTACTGACCAAGGATACTGTACATATCTCTTCTAAATTTTGCCATTTCTAAATTATTTTGTACTGTTCTTACTGTAAGAAGCAAGGTCACCTCTCAGATTGGTGTAGCTCATGCAAAAGACTTCTTAGACGGATCGATGATCTACTTCAAGAGCTAAACAAAAACCAGAAGATTTCATCGTCAAAATCTGGCATGACACGCGCAAACACTTCTGAAGGAAGTAATTTTTGTAAGTCCTCTTGCCTCCCATATACTTCCAAAAGGGGTTGTGCTCATGGAATATGGACTACCATGAATAGTCCATTCGAACAAAGGTCATATTCTACATACAATTCCTAAAAGCTATCACCGCATTAGAAATCATATTGTACTACTTGTGAATAGGTTCATCAACAATTCCGTATCTCAAAACCTAATCTAGCAATATATGTGGATATAAACTAACTCAATTGACCACTTAAATCAATTAACATCCATTCATAATGCAATACGTCAATCATGCATTTATTACGCAAAGTAGAATACGAACGATGATGATGATGATAATAATTATAATTCCATAATCAATCAAAATAACATGTTTGTGTATCTGACTACATCCCTAACTAATATAAATAAGTTCAGCTACTCATAGATTTATATAAAAAGTATAAAAAAAAAATAATCAAAAACATATAAACACTGTGAATTGAAGCTCTTTCTCCAACTGTGGCGCAACTTTCCTTCCTTCCGTGTTCCCGTCCATCTCTGATCTCTCTATGTAAACCTAACATTTTTTCTAAATCATAAAACACAAGTTTGTCCACATTGTCCACTCTAGGCTCTAGCTACATGTGCTGATTTTGGCGCTGCAGACCATACTTTGGCGCTTCAAAGTAATAAAACCATCCAAAGTTTAGTTATAAGGGATGTCTAAATAGGTATGCAAAGTCTAAATTACCCTTACACATTTAGGTTTAAATTAAAACCCTACCTTTCTATATAATATTCTTCTCTATTCTTTTTACCACCCCCACCACCTACTACAACTGTCGCCACCACTAACATCATCACCAAAAATAATTGCCGCCACCACCATAAAAAATAACTGCCGACAGTCGCCGCCGCCACAAAAAAAAAAATATGCCCAAAACAAAATTTACGCCCCAAAAATATGTTTTACGCCTCAAAAATAGGTTTTACGCCCCAAAAATATGTTTTACGCCTCAAAAATAAAATTTACGCCCCAAAAAATCTGTTTTACGCCCCAAAATTTTAGCCCCAAAAATATGTTTTACGCCCCAATTGGCCTAGTTACGGCTTGGTTTTGTGTGAGCAAAATGGAAGGAAAAAATTACGGTTTATTTTTTGGAGCGTAAAAAAATTTACGCCCCAAAATTTTACGCCCCAAAAATGTATGCCCAAAAATAAAATTTACGCCCCAAAAAATATGTTTTACGCCCCAAATTTATACACTTACGCCTTGGTTCATTTACTTACGCCCCATATTTTTACACTTAAGCCTTGGTTCTTTTGTTTACGC
>JAJJMA010013589.1:72372-86895 GCA_023529015.1 Papaver nudicaule | reverse complement strand
CTAATTCTAGAGGGACCAGTTGTACCAGCCCCTAGCCGAATTCTGACCATGCAAGTCAACGATTATGTATTTCTATTCCAGTATTCTTAAGAAATATGTAAGACTTAATAGTGATAATAATGTATATTTGATCTGAACCTCGGTTTCTGTGTATCTCTGATGGATTTTAATACTTTGTTTTGTAACAGTAGCGATACTACATAGAATGTCATTGGGTTCTTGAAATGTTATGTTTCAGCTTAGTAAGAATTGAGATTTTGATGCACAAATTTGATCTGTGGTTTGTTGGTTCTTAATTGGACATCAAGTGTAAATGATACTGGAAACCTGAAAAGGAGCTACTAGTGATTGCTTATCGCACAAGCCCAGTGATTTCCTATTGTTTCTTCGTTGTGGTGTATTATTACAATACTTGGATTTTCTGTCTAATAAAAACGTAGTTGTAGCTCCATAGTTGGCATAGACCACCGAAGAAGCTGAAATAGTTTTGTTTGTTGTTAGTAAATCTTGTATCTCTCAATTATATGGAATCCAGGTTATCTAAAAAACCATGGCATTCCTGACCATCCATTAAATGGAAAGTGGCATTCACAGAACCTTGCAGTATTTATTTTGTTTTATGAACAACAAAAACCAACGGCTCCGGATCCCATGTCCCCCTCTTTCTTGTGCCTTCGTGTCCCACCAACCAGATGTTGTCATGTAGCGTCAATTTTCATCCTACATATTTACCATATATTTATAGTTACACAAAATCTAGCTAATTTTGGAAACAGACCCTGAACTGCGATCTTTCTTATGTTTGGTAAATTTTAGATGTAGTCCATGGAACATTATCTTTTTTGTTGACATTGTTCCATATACGCCTTTCCACCAGCCAATGGCTTAGATAATCATTTTATCTTTTCTAACACTCGTTTTCCTCACCATGTTTCCATTTTCCGAGGCAAAACCAAATAATGGAACGCATTACGCGAAACCTTTCTTATCAGCATGGTTTTTATCTTGCAATTCCACAACACCTCCGACTGTGTGGATACTCCGTGGAACTTATTAAGTTAACACATGACAGTATTTCGAAAATTCAAAAATTGCCTTTGAATAATACTCAATTGAACTAGTCGATGACATTTGCAATTAAGATTACCTATGTTAGCAAAAAAAAAAAATCAGTCAGAAAAATTGATGAAAATGAGAGGTTTTTCTCCTAGCATTACTCATCAACTATATTAGATGGGCTATACTAAACGTCCCATGTGGATGTCCAGTGGGCTACTTTTGTGTGCCTCTAAGGGTTTAGAATGTGCAAGTATAAAATGAAAGTTATTCGATCTATCTCTCACTACTCGCTGAAGTAAGCTCAAACTTCTTCGCCGTTTTCGTCTCTCTCTTTGCTTTTCAATCTCTGTAATCCAAAAATCCAAAAACAACTCTTCCAATTTGATTTAAAAAATGGATTATTGGGAAGACGATCTATATACACAATAAAGAATCCACATCACATGCATTATGATTTTTCCTCTCAAAGATAAAATAAATACGGGTTAAAGAAGATGTTGGAGGCTTTTTTGGAATGATCTTCATCCACAATAGAATCTACCCCATTATGATTTTTCCTTCCAAAAATAAGCTGGATTCAAGTTACATAAGATCCTGGTAAATTTCTTCGACAACTTTTACTAGTTCCTTTCCACCTGAAAGAGCTGGGGTTATGTAAGTGTGAGAAATGACAAAAACTTTAGAATTTACAAAGAAGGATTTGAGATTTTTGTTGGGGTTTATCAATAGATTGTTGTTTTCCTTTTTTCCTTTTTGTTTTACAGCATCCGTAGTGTGTTGATTTTGGTGGTTTCATTCTTCTGGATTCCTGTTTATTGGTAATAGAGAAAATTTTCAAACGAATTCTAGATTAGATTTCAAAGCGTTTGAGTTTTTGTTGAGTAAAAGTACAATTTCATGTGTATGATTATATTTTCTATTGCATTATCTTTAAATTTTAAACCAAATATTTAATATATTTGTATTTAAGTAAAAAAATCTATTTGATCTGAACACAACAATGGTAATTCTTAGATGGTTCCGAGTTTAGGTAGCATGGCTCTACTGGGTTTATAGTTCAGAGACTTTTGTTTGTGTCGATTTTTTGAAGTTTAGGGTATTACATGAATGATGAATTCAAGTTTCCAACCCGATTTCACATCGTACAATCAAGTTATTTGTAAGTGATGCTTTATCTATGCTTGATGATTGCGCCAAACTAGTGATAAGGTGCCTGCACTCTACAGCTACTTTGTTGAGGCAAGACTTGTTGGAACCTTGCAACAATAAACTGAAATATTAGATGTATCAGTTGAAATATATAAAAGAATTGGAAATGCGCAAACAACCTAAGAATGCTACGAAGGCAGAGCCGCCTGTTCTACAAACTGCCCTTAATACAATAGTCCGCGGGTACTCTCTAAAAGAGAGTTGCTATACCCCCCACAGCGGAGATGTGTCAAGGATAGAACTGCTTGCTATAGAGATAGTCAGCACAACTAACTATACCCACTCTCGAACTTAGCAATTTGGCTGGAAGGGAAATAAACAAGCAATGTGCGCACAACAAAGCAAGAAGAGGGGAAAAGAAGAGGGGAAAAGAAGACGGGATAGTAGCCGCTTCTGGGATGAATTGAAATGAAAATCTCTTCTTCATTTTATAATGGAAAAACCAGAGGTGAAATCAATGCACCATTAGTGCGCGAGTTATGAAAAAATCAATTACAGAATTAAGGAAAAAACGTTTTGAAATATTCTGTAATTCTGTTGACATCAAATATTTTTGGTAAGAAAATATATTCATCCCAAGTCATACGCCCCCACATTTAAACCAGAATTAAATGAGAATTAAAACATTTTATTTTCGTAAAGAAAATCAGAGTTTAATTTTTGGCAAAAAGGAAATGGTTCTTGTTGGATAACACTACATGTGCTCAAGCCGGTCAAGGCAAGTCTACCCCATGTTTAATGACAAAGGGCGTGCATGTCTTTCATCACTACAAGAAAATGAGCAAGCTCCTTGGGCACCACCCATATTGTTTAAATTACTCCTCAACTATATGGTGGTATACCTCTTTAGAAAGTCCCAATGTGGGACTAAAGGTCATTTCATTCACTCAAGAAAATGAGCAAGCTCCTTGGGCACCAAGAGGTCCCAAGATCAAATCCAACCAAGACCAAAAACATTTATTTAAAGACTCATTTTTCCCAACAATCCCCCACATAAATGAAATCACGTTTTTAAAACAGAATGCGGAAAATCCACCACTTTTGGCAAAGGTGTCCATTAGGTCTTGAACCTTTACTAAGTGAGAAATTACCGAGGCTACTTGCTAAGTACAGTGAACGCGATGTCTTGAACTGCTAGCGTTTGGTGTAACCTGCGATAACTAACCACGCATGGTATCTTCCTGGTTTTGCTAAGTTCGATGTCGTTGTGTCCATTTTGGCCCTGGACATATCCCGTTTCTCAGAATGCTCTAGAGAATCAGCTCAAATTCTCATAGGAAGCGGCCCACTTCCACATTCGGATATGTGAGTCTCCATCAAGAGTGTTACTGCTACACCCCACTTCAATCTTAAATTGAAACTATGGAACTCATTAAGACTTCTGAAAGTCATCCTTCACATGCAGTTCACACTATCCCACAAAACACCATAGGGAGGGACAGAGAATGTAATTCTCTGGATAGTGCCTATCTTTCATCACTACAAGTTAGTTGTCTCATTTAACCTTCGTCTTGGGATCTCCAATCAGTAAGGTTGAGTGTCCCTCATAATGACTTTATTTCATGAGCTTAAGTCTCATCCCCCTCGATGCATTACTAACTATCTCTTTCGACAAACCTTTTGTCAAAGGGTCTGCGATATTCTCCTTTGACTTCACATGATCAATGGAAATAACGCCAGTAGAGATTAGTTTCTTTAGTGAATTATGTCATCTACTTATGTATAGACTTCCTATTGTACATATTGTTCTCGGCTCTGCATATAGCAGCAGCGCTGTCACAATGTATAAATATATATGGAGAGGAATGTCTTCTAAAAAGCATGTTAGCCATTCGGCCTCCTCTCATGCTTTATCTAACGCAATAAACTCAGATTCCATAGTGGAACGCGCAATACAAGTCTGTTTGGAACTCTTCCAAGAAACAGACGCACCTGCTAGAGTGAACACTACACTCGTACACTTAGACTCCTCTGAGTCTGCAATCCAGTTTGCATCACAAAATCCCTCAAGGACGGCAGGATAACCTTCGTAGTTTAAACAAAAGGTCATAGTGTACTTTAGGTACCTCATTACTCTATTGAGTGCATCCCAATGCATCTTCCCTTGATTACATGTATACCTGCTTAACCTACTCACAACATAAGCAATGTTTGATCTCGTACAATTCATCAAGTACATTAGACTTCCTATGACTCTTGAGTATTCAAGTTGGTTAACGCCTACACCCTTATTCTTCTTAAGGTGACAAGAAGGATCGTACGGTGTGCTAACAGGTTTACAATTAAACTGATTATACTTCTTAAGCATTGATTCTACATAATGAGATTGACTTAAACTATAGCCTTTAGAATTTCTTCTAATTTTCATCCCTTAGATGACGTCAGCGGGGCCTAAGTCCTTCATGTCAAAGTTCTCATTAACTAATTTCTTAGTGGAGTTAATTACTTTTATGTTTGTACCTAATATAAGCATGTCATCAACATACAAACATACGATAACACAAGCATCCTCAACAAGTTTAGTGTAAACGCACTTGCCAGCTTCATTAATTTTAAAACCACTAGAAATCATTACATGATCAAATTTTTCATGCCACTATTTAGGTGCTTGTTTAAGTCCATGTAAAGATTTATTCAGTTTACACACTTTGTCCTTCACTACAAAGTTCTCAGGTTGTTCCATGTAGATTTCTTCATCTAACTCACCATTTAGAAATGTTGTCTTTACATCCATTTGATGTATCTCAAGGTTATGTACAGCAGCTATCGCAATTAACATCCTAATGGAGGTAATTCTAGTCACTGGTGAATATGTATCAAAGAAATCTTCACCTTCTCTCTGTTTGTAGCCCTTGACTACCAACCTAGCCATGTACTTCTCTACAGTTCCATCTATCATATGTTTCCTCTTAAATATCCATCTACAACCTAAGGCTTTAAACCCAGGTGGTAAATCTACTAACTCCCAGGTCCCGTTTTTGTCAATGGAATCAATTTCATCAATAGTAGACTCCTTCCAGAAAGGAGCTTCAGGACTAGACATTGCTTCAGCATAAGTCTGTGGATCAGTCTCAGCTAAGCAAGTCACATGATCAGGAAAGGTTTTCTTAATTTTAAGCCTTTTACCTCTTCTAGGTACTATTCCTGACTCATTTTCCTCTAAAGGTAAAGACTGACTAGTTGAAGGCTGATCTATGGGATCATCCAGATGTCTCTTTCGAGAGTCAGGTTTCAAAGGAAAAACATTCTCAAAGAACTCAGCATCCCTAGACTCCATAATAGTATTCAACCTTATGTCAGATACATCAGAACTCACAACCATAAACCTATAAGCACTAGTATGCTCAGGATACCCTATGAAGACACAATCAACAGTTTTGGGTCCTATCTTAGTTCTCTTTAGAGGAGCGATGGCCACCTTTGCCAAACACCCCCACACTTTGAAGTAATCATAAGATGGTTGTTTACCTTTCCATGGTTCATACGAAGTTTTATCTGATCCTTTAAAGGATACTCTATTCAGGATATAACAAGCTGAGAGGATGGCCTCCCCCCACAAGCTTGGTGGTAATCCTGAACTAATCAACATGGCATTCATCATCTCCTTAAGGGTACGATTCTTACGTTCAGTTACACCATTACACTGTGGGGAATAAGGTGCCGTAGTTTCATGGATAATGCCATTTTGCAAGCAAAAATCTCCTACAGGAATTTCATACTCGTCGCCTCTATCAGACCTAATAGTTTTGATGGTAACACCCAATTGGTTTTCAACTTCTAGTTTGTACATCTTAAAGTCTTCTAAGGCATCATCCTTACCTCTGAGTAAATATACCTGACAGTATCTAGTACAATCATCTATGAATGTGACAAACCATTTTTTACCACTTTTAGTTTGAATTGACTTCATGTCAACTAGGTCTGAATGAATTAGTTCCAAGGGTTTTGTATTTCTCTGGACATTTTTAGGGAATGATTTCTTAGCGTGCTTAGATTCTACGCAAATTTCACACTTATGATCTCTATCTAAAGTGAATTTGGGTATGCAGCCTACGCTGGCTAATTTGTGCATTGATTTAAAGTTTACATGTCCTAGTCTAGCATGCCAAACGTTCAATGACACATACATATAAGCAGAAGAATCATTATTATTCATTTCAATGGCGTTTACATTAAGTTTATAGAGACCCTCAGTCTTATAACCCTTACCCACATAATCTTTTCCCTTAGTTACTACAACTTTTCCAGACTCAATTACAATTTAAAAACCCTTATCATCTAAGACGCCACAAGAGACAAGATTCTTGCAGATGTCTGGAACATGGAGGACTTCATTCAATGTGAGCTTCTTCCCTGATGTGAGCTTCAGCCCAACTTTCCCTTTGCCTGCAACCTCTGCTGCAGTTGAGTTACCCATATAGAGTTTCTCACCATTTCCTATCCTCTGATAAGAAGAGAACATATCTTTGTTTCCGCAGACATGTTTGGTGGCACCACTGTCCACCCACCAGTCACTCACATTGGTTACCAAATTTGCCGCAAACACCGTGCCAGAAAACTCACCCTTGTTCTCAACCAAGTGAGCACTATTTTTCTGTTTAAGGTCTTTTCTTTGTTTGTAGTCTTTTGCCATATGGCCCGAATCTCCACACACATAACAATCACCCTTAATTTTAGAAATGCTACTTGCAGGTTTACGAAATGTACCTTTCTTAGAAGGAGGACCACGCTTACCACCACGTTTGTTGGTTTCGCCTTTCTCAGAATTGAAAGACTTGCCTTTGTGTTCAGAAATATGAGCTCTGTTTGACATGCCCTTGTCCTTAGCAGAAGAAACAGACTTGTCCTTGGTATTCAGCATCTCTTCAACTTGAATTCTCTTACCCAATTCAACCATGCCAATCTCACCAGTTTTATGCCTCAATCTCTTCTTGTACTCAGACCACGATGATGGTAATTTCTCAATAACGACAGACACTTGAAACGTCTCATCAATCACCATGCCTTCAGCAAGAATTTCATTGATAATGCGCTGTAATTCAAGGAATTGATCAACCACAGATTTGTCATTAGACATTTTAAATTCCATGAATTTAGCTACCAAGAATTTCTTGCTTCCAGCAGTTTCTGCCTGATATTTTGCCTCTAATGCATTCCACAAATCATAAGCAGAAAAGTTCTCTTTTGCATTGTAAAAATCATAAAGATCATCTGTAAACTGATTAAGAACATGATTTTTAGCAATATAATTCTCCCTAACCCAATCTTCAAGTTCAGGTCCACGTCCTTCTTCTCTCAAAGATTCATCAAAAGGCTTCAGAACATATGCATCTAACAAATGATAACTCAGGAAAAACAGCATCTTGGATTGCCATCTCTTGAAATCCTTGCCTCCAAATTTTTCTGGTTTCTCAACATCATTTTTAGCCATTGTTGCAAGATGGAAAAACTATTGTGTTAAGATTGTTGGAACCTTGCAACAATAAACTGAAATATTAGATGTATCAGTTGAAATATATAAAAGAATTGGAAATGCGCAAACAACCTAAGAATGCTACGAAGGCAGAGCCGCCTGTTCTACAAACTGCCCTTAACACAATGTTTAATGGCGGCTGGCGTGCATGTCTTTCTATATGGTGGTATACCTCTTTAGAAAGTCCCATTGTGGGACTAAAGGTCATTTCATTCACTCAAGAAAATGAGCAAGCTCCTTGGGCACCAAGAGGTCCCAAAATGAAATCCAACCAAGACCAAAAACATTTATTTAAAGACTCATTTTTCCCAACAAGACTTGCTATTTTCTGGTTAATTGAATTGTAGTGGTAGCTACATCAGTCACAAAACCTACAAAGAGGATGAGATTGTTTTGTTTATTGTTGATTAATCTGCTAAGCCACATGTCAGTCGAAACTTTGATTAAGTAATCCTATAGGTTACTGATGATTCTCAAATCAACAGATAATGCCTAGCCTAGAAAAGACTAAGGCTGAGTTTGGTATTGCTGTCAGTTTTTCAAAAACGCTTTTCAGCTTTTAAAAGCTGTGTTGTGCGTTTTGGAAAAAGCAGTTGAGTGTTTGGTAAACCATAAATTAAAAAGTAAAACAGATTAAAAAAACTATGAAATAGTGTTTGGTAAATATCATGTCCAACCATTGTTATTGTTCAAAATGACAAAAATGCACATACTTTTCATAATTGAATATTTTGACATTTATTCTTAGTTTTATTATTGATAAATACAGTATATTTTATTGATTTCCCTAATACCAGTTAACCTTCCAGCATACCTCGGTAGTCTTGGTGAAGCTTGGTGAAGGTGATGAAGATGTAGCATTAGCACCCTATATATACCAACACAAACACAACAAATATAAATAAAAATAACAAATAATTTATGAATATATGAAGAATTTCTTTCGAATGGAATATAGAATATAATATGCAAATCATGATTATTATCAATAAAGATTAAGAGATATTGAGAATAAAATTTCATAGTATCAAAGATTTAAGAATATATTTTGTCATTTAATAATTATTGTAGGGTTATAAAGTGAAATTAACATTGACATATTTTTTCAAAGTGCTTTTCAAAAATTATTGTAGGGTTATGCGAATGGAGCTTTTAAAAGCTGGCTTAAATCCAAAGTGCTTTTCAAAAAAAACACTTTGAAAAAATTTAACCAAACACCAAGTTGAAAAAATATTGCTTAATATAGATTTTGAAAGTGCTTTTAAAAAAAAAAAGCAATACCAAACTCAGCCTAATGCATTTCACAACACCTTCCGCGCAGGAAAGATGAGTCAAATTAGGACAAGGAAAGACAATACCGGCAGCCCATCGCCTTAAATAGAATGTCCTCTTAGATCATGGCAACCAAAGGGGTTTCAATTATAAAAGTAATAGAAGCTCTACCAATCGACAAAGCCTAAAAGGCACATGTACCGGGGAGCGAAGAGCTGGCGCCTCTAATCCTGGGATTGAATGTAGCAGTTGATGATTCTGTATTTATTTCTATTGCTTATGTTTCCAAATAATAATAGTGTAAATTTGATCTGAATCTCCACTTATGGGTATCTATATTAGATTTTAATTTCTTGATCTTTAATAGTACGTAGTGGTATTCCTAGGATTTGTATTGTATTCCTGAAATGTTTCAGTGCATCAATTTAATAAGAATTGAGATTTCGTGCACAAATTTGTTCTTCGTCTTGGTGTTTGACAGCCCGAATAGGAAATGAACCTGTAATGTTGTTACTAGGTTGCTTTAAATGGTGGAGGACGAGCTCTATACGGCTGTTCCCAACAGTGGTATCAAACCATTGCCTCGTTCACGTGTAATAGAAAAGCTGGGGAGTGTTTGTGAATGTCTGACCACTTCTTGTAAGTCCCATGGGTAATTAACCTTGGTTTGGAAAAGCTGTTTCTCCACTTGAGGTTCATGGAATCATGGATTCAAGCAAAACAAAGGTACCAGTTAAAGTTTAATATTACAGTCCTTTGACAGTTTTTTAGAGCCATGCAAACCTTTACACACTAAGACCCCTTGGTCTTGCTCTAGTAATTTCAGTTGATTTTACTAATGAGTCAATGACCATTAATTGAACGTGGACCAATGATACTTCTAGAAACCACCAGTTCATTCTGAATGAACATTCTGATGAAAACCAATCCATTCCCTAATCTGGCAATCTACATTCCCAATTAGAATGATCCATAGATAGAACTACGTACTACTTGGGTAGGGTTGTGCAGGCCTTTGAAATAGTTCAACGGGAATGAAGGCAACACATGATAACCCAAGTAGTAAGCTACTGTGATGGGAATATTAATTTAATATCGCGTGAGCTGATAGCTTACGTATCAGATTTTATGTCCTACTTGATATATCATCAAAGATTGAAAGAAACTTCTTGGTTGAATGTTTGATGCATATTTGATTCCACAGTTCTTAATTCTAATGATTGATACTAGCAACATCAAGTACCCTACTGCTTGCAATAGAAAATTAAGTAGCCTCTTACAAATTAACCATCTAGCTAGGAGTAGTTCAACTGTCCACTTCCGCAGTCCCATTGACACTGTATATGACGACGAATTTGCTCTCCTGGGACCGTGTCCAGACTCCAGGTGATACTTCCACAGATAAACGAGTTTCTCGTTTGGTCCAGATGATCTTTGTATGGAAATTTGTGTTGAAAGGAAACTTTGGCAAGTATGAATTTTCTTGTGATTAACAAGTTCAATAAACCAAATGCAAAATTCCAGGTACCACCCCACCTTGCTAATTGCTCTCTGGAGACTTGATATAGACATATCATTCATGCTCTCTCTAGGAGAAACACATCTGCAAGTAATCGAGAAACATAAAAGTGTGGACTTTTTATCCCTAGTAATTTTCTCTTATCACCTTGATCGACATAAAACCAAGTGGGTCAGGAAATGATTTTAACAATTGATAAGTACTATTATCAATGAATGTTTGTTAAATTTCTTTCTTAATTCTGTTTCTATTTGAATGATTTTGTCAGTTGAAATCCATGGACACTTGGGCACATAGGTTACGTCAGGATAAATAATAGAATGTTCTTGTATACATGTTCTTTGATCGATGTTAAGTGTTTTGGTTATAAGTTCAATAATGTTCGCTTGAACTAAGAAACAACCATTGCGGATAATTTATTTTGTCATACTATATTGCAGGAGGCATCTAATTAGTATATTACTGACAACAATTCGATCCGAAATATCGATTTGATTCTCCTTCTGAGAGAGACACTCTTGTCGACTCTCCCAAAGATAAGAGGGCATTTCGTTATAACATTTCATATTATCACTATCAACATCGTTGGTGGTTATACTCTGAACTTTCACAAATAAAACTTGCAAATTGCAACGTCTCCAAACATATACATACCTTTCAACAAACTATATATAAGTGCTTCCAACGGTCTTTAACTACATTCACCAATTTTATTAGTTTCTATCATCAACTCAAGCTCTCCCTAGTCCCTCCTCCCTCTCTTCTCTTTGAGGTTTATATCTAACCAAAATGGCTAAACTAATCATCTTGTTTTCTGTTAAAGTTTTCTTGTTCGAGTTAATGTTTCCAAAACTCATAGTTTTTCTTGCCATACTACCACTATCAGCAAATGCAGCTATTAATAATGTTCAAGTTTTTGGAGCAACACCAAATGATGGAACGGATTCGACAAAACCTTTCTTACAAGCATGGTCTTTAGCTTGCAGTTCTATAGCACCCGCGACGATGTGGATACCTCGTGGAACTTATTTGGTTAACACAATAGCCTTTAGTGGTCCCTGTAAAAATGCAGAAGTTACCGTTCGAATTGATGGTAAAATTCAAGCTCCTCCTAGCAATTATTGGGAGATTGGAAATTTTGGAAATTGGATTTTGTTCCAAGGCATCAACGGTTTAACCATCAATGGTGGGATACTAGATGCACGCGGATCTCAATTTTGGGATTGCAAGAGATCAGGCGCAAATTGCCCAAGAGGTGCAGTGGTATGTACACATCGAATTCCCAACCACATCCAATTTGAATATAATATGCATTAAATTTCACATGACAATTTTCACTGTCTATACATGCAGTCGCTGACGTTCAACAATGTTAAAAATGGCACAGTCAATGGTATTACATCTGTTGATAGCCAAATGGCTCATATGGCTATCAATGGTTGCAATAATATGAAGGTTACAAAGGTGGCTCTTATTGCACCTGATCAAAGCCCTAACACAGATGGTATAGACATACAATCTTCAACTGGTGTAACAATCACCGATTCAAGCATCAGAACAGGTGATGATTGTATTGCGATTGGTCCGGGCACCAAAAGTGTATTGATTCAAGGCATAAGATGTGGACCTGGACACGGCATCAGGTACGTCAGTGGCATGCTTAACAAGATGCATTCAGGTGAACACATGTTTATTTTTTAAAACTATGAGATACTAACTTAGCACATGCATTCGTGCATATGCAGTATTGGAAGTTTGGGTAGAAATCCGAATGAAGCAGGGGTTATGGGGATAACAGTAAGAGATGTAACCTTCATTGGAACAGATAATGGATTGAGGATTAAAACATGGCCAAAACCAAGTACTAGTTTCGTAAAGAACGTTTTGTATCAAAATATCATTATGAATAATGTTCGAAATCCCATTATTATTGATCAGATTTATTGCCCCGGTACTAATGGATGTTCTGACCAGGTAAGAACTATTCAAATTAGTTGGCTTAATATGTCCCTTTAGAAAGTGAATTTACCTAATTTGTTTTTGAACTCATCATGTATCAGAATTCTGGTGTCAAGATTAGTGCTGTAACGTACCAAAATGTAAGTGGAACATCTGCGACACCAATTGCCATTAGATTTCGTTGCAGTGCCACCGCCCCGTGTGAAGGAATCAAATTATACAACGTTAATCTCATTTATTCAAAGCAATCTGCCAAGTCGTTCTGTTTCAGTGCTACCGGCACATCACGAGGACAAGTCACTCCTGAAAGTTGTTTAATGTAGCTACCAACTAAAGCCTGTAACCCCGAATCAAAAAATAATTCCAACTTTAAATTTTACAATTGTTCATAATCGCTGCTAAATTCGTCAAAGCTACCGATTATTCCCTAATTTGGACACAAATTGCACATTTTTTTAAAATAATATGCAGCTTATTCTGTGGTCAAAAAGCTACCGATTGAGATACAATTTTTAGATCACAATTCCATTAGATACCAATTAAGGATAATCAACGGCTAGGTTTAGCTTTTGGTTGCCCATTATGGTAGCTACATTAAACGAAAAACATAAGAACATTTTGCTGCTAACAGCCAAATTGAGTTACCGATTGTATTTAATTGGTTTACTGGTAACCTTTTGCATGGGTCATTGAATTGAATGGGGATAAAATTAGCAGCCGCGAATTAGTTTTTGCAGCCCCTATTGTGGCCAGGTTAAAATTCCACATAAATTTTTCTTGGTGGGACTACCATTTTTGGAGGCTTGGATTTGAGTGGTAGCTATTGTACTTTTTCTCATGAATTAGACGGGTGCATGCCTGATCACCTTTGGATTATGTCCAATGAGCCAACTATATGGGCCTCTTGTTGTGCTACCTAGAGTTCTTACCCGACACCCGTTAGGGTTTATATATAAACTAGCTATACTTTCTTCTATCTAGCTTAACAGAAATAAAAAGCTTGCCGCTTGCTTCACTCCGTATTTTGAATCTCTTTCAACTTTTATTCTCTGATTACTACGAAACAGACTACTGGGAACCGTGAGTTCTATTTACACACTCAAAATCAATTACATTATAATATTTCCTCTCAAAAATTAGTTGGATCCGATGAAGATTAACTGGTATAGAGCAGCATCTAGGGTACATCCGTTTTCCTTTTACCTTTCTTTGGGATCATGAAGGATGATCAGGTTGCTGATGGTTAATCGGAATTAAACGCGATTCTCAAATGAGGTTAAAAAGATTGATTTCCAGATTTAAATGTGTTTGTCTTTGTATTATTCACTTTGTCAATCAAATACTTACTATGTAATACTCTGTCTCTGAATAATAATGTTCTTTTTGATCTGAAACCCCGATTTTATGTTAATGTTGCTGGTACTTGTTAGGAATTTGAATTTCTTAGTTTCCTAAGAATTAATTTCTCATGCACAAATTTGATATTGGGTTTGTTGGTTCTGAATTGAACATTTTAGAGTAATACCCCCCTTAGCTGTTTGATAAGGTTCTCACGAGATTAGAGTGAATATTTCTATGATCTAGACATGAATGATGAATTTGATGTTGGTGATGGTTATTCAAAGTTATCAGTTAGTGATGCTTCTATCTGTGCGTGCTGAAGGAAGCGCACAAGCTTACAGCTTCTTTGTTGAGCAAGGCTCTACTTTTCTGTCCAATAGACTTTGCAATATTAGCTAGCAAGAGAGTTTGTCGCATGTCACCAGAAACGATCTGATAAGGTTTGTCAATTGCTAGTATCTTCTACATCTTAAACCTATTTACGCCTTAATTGGTATCTCCCTGCCTCTTTGTTGTTGAATTTAGTGCCACTTGCAGAGTCATCCCAATTTTACCTGCCAATATAGAGATCATTCATCATTGTCTGACCTGGGTAATGTTTTTAGCTGAGATGCAGACACGATACATCCTTCCATGGTAATTGGGAGGGTGTTAGTGTATGTTTGTTGACCTACAAAAATATGACCTTGAA
>JAJJMA010013589.1:44032-62372 GCA_023529015.1 Papaver nudicaule | reverse complement strand
AGAAAATCAAACGAAAAAAAAAAAAAAAAATCAAACGCAACATACAAGTGCGCCCCATCAGGGGCGCACAATACAAAATCGTCCACAATGGGGCGTACAACAATAGTGCGTTCCATGAATCGGCATATTATATTGCGCCTGATAGTGGGGCGCATGGTGATGAGCCGTCCCATTTGAAACGCATTTTCATTCTCCGTCCAGTGTGAAACGCGTTATCAGAATGTGCCCATCTTGAGACGTAGTGTCCACTTGTGTCTATTGGTGAAACGCATTATTCAGCTACAGTCCTCCCCTTTTCGGAGGAGACAGCGACCTTCTTCCCAATTTGCTTAGCAGGCTGCGAGAATAACTCTCAGAGTCAAAAAATAGGGGCAAGTATGGGACACATACTCAGAAAGCTAAGACAAATATTTTTTACCTCTGAAACTTCTCCTCCCTTGCGCTTCCTAGAGCCACCAACATTGGTCCAAACATTCATCCATGGGAGATAAGAAGGGAGATCCTCTAGAGACTTAGGAGTCTCCAGAACGGGATTTCCGCTTATATCAAACCCAAAAACGAATGGACCCTCAATCGGCAAAGGTCCAACATGCCAGTTAGGATCGTGGGACTTGCGGACGAAATCCCACTGAGAAATCTCACTGCCACCTGGAGGGTCTACATCCCCCAGAAGCAGAGGAGCCCCTTTTCTCTCATCCACACTCTTCCTCTGAATGCTCACTCCAAAACCCTCAAAGGAGCTATCCCTCCTAGCCTGAGTCACCCGATAGTTGGGCTTAAAATTCTCCACAGTATAGAGTTTAGCATCCTCAGGGTCGAAGGAAACTTTCTCAGGCTGAAAGAGAATCCTTCCCCGAGCTTTGGAAGCACACTCAGCAAGGATCCTGCAAGCTGTATTGTTCAACTGGAATAGACCTCTGGGAGTATCCCCTCCAGAGGCCAGAGCACGATACACGAAGGAATCTTTGGGACTCCATAGAGGAATACGGAGGCCAGAATCAAGTTGAGCCTTGGTGACAATGATTCGGGTTCTACTCAGATTGCTCTCCCTCAAGAGCTCTGGAGTGATAACGCCTTCACTCCTCAGAGGTGTGGCCCACGAGATCTGGAACCTGGAATCCAGATAATACTTTCTACGGAGAGTCTTCACACGGTTCGGATCTTCATCCCTCTCAGAGGAAGTTGAAGTTCTGAAACAAAAACAACCACAAAACAAAGGAAAACTGAAACTTAGGTTTTCCCTTGGAGCAACTGTTCATAACAGTGAGGAAATCGGGGATTTCTTTGAAATAGAAGAAATAACCAAAGATCACAAATGAACATGACTAACCTTTTTGGCGCCACTGCCGTCGCAAACCAAGCTTTTTACGATAAAAGTGAGGCGGAGAAGACGATGAACAATGGAGCAAAGATTTTCGAACAGAGAAAATCTCTGAGGAAAGAGAATAAAAAGGAAATAAAGGTTTTGAAAAGACCTAGGACTACTTTTTATATCTAACCTCTGAAAAGGTGGGTTACTCAACCGGCGCTTCCAGTTATTCAGTTATTTGGCGACGTGTCCAACTCCTGGAGCATAGGCTGGAGCAAGTGTGTGATGGCACCCTTCGACAAAGATTTTCTTCCTAACTTACCCTGTTGGAAGTTAAAAAGAAAAGGAGCAAACTGTAGGTACCAGAAATCTGATGGACACGTGGCACCATCCTAAGGGCGGTAGCAAGTTAGTGAATACACCGAGTGGTATGGGATAAACCCTAAAAGTAACTGACCGCACTCCACTTGAGGATGAGACGCGTGTAAAGTGCGACAGGCTAAAGCACGGGTAAGGTTGAGGGTACTACAGAGGCATTAAATGCCAAGTCAGAAAGAGGATTACAGCTGTATAGCACCAGTCAAACTTAGGGTTTCCCTGGGATTGCGGTCAAACAGTCTGGAACCTACAAGACTGAGAATATTCTCTGAAAGGTCCCATTGGGGACTGGCCTCAGAGAATACTCTCCGAAAAGACACGGTACGAGAAGAGCTAAAGGAGTTATATTCTAGAAGGTGCGTTGCAAGGGACATTCTGAGATGGTGTACTAGAAGATCGGAGGCCAGAGGCTGTGCGATGTCTAAGGAAGGCTCAAACATACCTCTGGGAGGTATCTCAGTGACGGACGTCCAGAGAGGAAGACTCCCAGAAGGGATTGTGTCTTTCGAGAAATAAATAAAAATAGTTTAGTTTCCATAGCCCTTGTAACACTGGAATATGTACTCCCTTACCTTCTTGTCTATAAATACCCAGCTCTTGAGTGTTAGAAGTTAGGTTAGAACTCGCAACAGCAACCCTAGCTAGCACAAGATACAACTCTTATCGTTAGGTTTGCAACTTGTGAGTGAGAACTTGAAGAAGACTTGAAGACTTGAGTAGCAGATCAAGACTTGAAGACTTGGATAGTAGATCAAGATTTGAAGAAAGCTTGAAGACTATTTAGTTAATTGTGAAGGTAACTAAGCCTTGTAACCACACTCATGATTAATGAAATACCAAGGATGTAAGCCTCCATCGTGAGGAAGAACCTTGTTAAAAAACGTGCTTGTGTCTTGATTCTTTTACTTTCTTGCATTTTACCTTATGTTGGATAGTTTTAGATTCTTGATTATAACTTAGATGTGTGTATGCTTAAGTGTTCTTGAGTAGATCTTCATCTAAGACTGTTGGGTGTGATCTCAGAGATTCTTAGACTCACATAAGGTTATTTTGAACTTGGTCCTACTTCCCTGCACAATATCCTTGAAGAAGTTTCTGACAATGTCGTTGTTGTTGTTGAGCAAATTTCTACTTCAGTACCTTCTTCGACTATAAATTCTGCTACAGATACAGAGTCCGAATTGTATGTTTTTTACATCGACAAATCTCCAGGCAAATTTCAAACTGGTCAGCTCTGGGCAGGGCCGGCCCTGAGGCAAGGGTGACAAAGAGAGTCTTTGGGGCAGCACGGACAGGGGGCAGCAAATCCCGGGGGGGGTTTTATATAGAAAGTTATATTTTTTGGGCTAAAACATGATTGTAACCAAAATATAGGACATAATAATAAGAGAGTAAGGGGCTAATAATAAATACCTACTCCCTCCGTTTCTAAAACATAGGCACAAAAAACATTTTCCTAAAACATAGGAAACTTAATTGAATTAAAAATATTTCACTAGAACTACAAATATTTTTAGTTCAATTAAGTTTCCTATATTTTAGGAAAATGTTTTTTGTGCCTATGTTTTAGAAACGGAAGGAGTACTAACTATGAAAAAGAGAGGGAAAAAAACGGAATTTTCTTTTCACATAAATCACATCTCTCTGGCCATCTCTCGTTCTTGGTTCCTCCTTCCCTTTTTTCTTCCTGGCTTCTCCAACCGATCTCCAAAACTCAAATCAATAGCCACCACCTTTAATTCTATGGTAAGTGTAGTTTATCTCTAATCTATTAATTCAATTTTGCTTTCTTTTCTACATTTATCTTTTCTCCATTAATCCCAAATTTGAGATTGTATTTCTAGGGCAAGCACTTTGAATCCCCAATTTAATGAAATTCAAGTTTTCAATGTTCTACATCAGATATCTAATGGTCATCTATACGAATCTTAGCTAAATTATATATTAATAGAGTTTGTTGATTTTATAGTTTCACTTTTTAGGGTTAAATGTTTGATTTTACTGATTTTTGTGAAATCTCTTTTACTTTTTGATTGTTGATTAGTGTGTGTTTGACTGATTGTAGATATGGGTCGGAAAAATTTCAACCATTTGAAAATATAATGTAAAATTACTCCATTAATAGCTCTTACTGTTATGTTTTGCACATTTGAAAACTTGGGAACAGCTTATGCTCCTGAATCTATGGTTTTCTTTTGTGAAAGGGGGCAGCATTTTTTTGACATTCTTTGGGGCAGCAAAATGTCAGGGCCGGCCCTGGCTCTGGGCTCTGTATGACGAGTTGGATAGCTTGCCCAAGTACTATGCTCGGATAAGCAAGGTGGAATCATACCCAAAGTTCAAAGTGCACATTTAGTGGCTTGAAGCATGCACCCCATCTAAGGATGTGATCCATCAGCTTGACAAAAATATGCCCATATGCTGCAGAATCTTTTCTAGAAGTGCGACAACAGTGTCCGATGACACTGCTCGTTTCTCTCATCTTGCTAATGGAACAGTAGCTAGGGCGAGAAACAAGTATGAGATTTATCCATTAGAAGGCGAAGTGTGGGCAATATACAGGGAATTTAGTTCAGAATTGTCTTCTTCTGACCTCCAAACGTGCCAGTATGGCATAGGCAAGGTTGTAAAGGTTAACTCACTGAATGGTTCATACTGGAGATATCACGCCGTGAGTTCCATAGATTCTCTCACCAAATTCCTGCATTCCAATTGACTGATCAAAAAGAAGGAATGTTGTGCGGATGTTGGAAATTGGATTCACATGCGTTACCTGTTTCTGTAAGCTGTTTAGAATCAGATAGCTCCACTTTTAGCAAAGGGACTGCATTTTCAGTCCGGGGTGCTACTACGGTGACGGATTCCAATGGTGTAGGAACCAACCCTGACATTGCTGCTGAGCAAAGAAATAGGTCTCAATTGGACCATTATGAAATCGGCGAAAGGTCTCAATTTAGCAAACCAAAGAAGAGAAAAAACTCCGAGGACCCAAACACCATGGATGGAGAAGAAAAATCAGTCAGAGGTAACTCGTCTACAATGTTTGCAAATATTTATCATAGGAAGCGAGCTCAAAGAGCTTCTGGTATACCTTCGGATATAAGTAAGGCTGCCACTGTATCAGATGGCTTGAAAAGGTGTGATGGGTCAACTTTTAGCAGTAAAGACGCTGGTGCTCACGCAAAAGAAACGACTCCAGATTGTGTGGATGTCATGCCTAGCAGTGTGAATGGGCAAATGCAAATCCCCTCTCCATCTGCTCATTTGAAAATGTCTACTGTACCAGAGACAGAATTTTGCAACTTTAATGACCAGCGATCTCCTGAGAAGTTTAAGATTGGTCAGATATGGGCTGTGTACGTCAAATTGGAAAATTCGACCAAGAGCTATGCTCGGATAGAGAGTGTTGAATTGCTTCCTGAATATAAACTGACTATAAGGTGGATTGAATCAAGCCATCCACCAAAAGGCGTTATTTCATGGATTGACAAGGCAATGCCGGTGTCCTGTGGAACATTTACGGTCGCATTTGGTGAAGGTGTTGTCTGTTATAATTCCATTTCATTCTGTCATCAGGTTATCTGGGTGCCATCTGGTGATAACTCATACACAATCAAGGGCAGGGAAAGTGTGGGCACTACACAGTAAATTTTGCTCTGACTTGATTTGCTCCAACCTGAAGATATATGTGAGTACTACATGGTCGAAATCTTAGAGGTAGTGGATGGTCGTTGGATAATCGTTTCGGTTTTGCAAAGTGTCACCGGTTTTAAGACGGTATTCAAAGCTAAAGAAAGAGATGGACTTGATTTTACGGCTATACCATGGGTTGAATTATATAGATTCTCTCATCAAGTTCCTTCATTCATGTTGAAAGAAGCAAGATACGCTGAGTTGCGCGGTTGTTGGGAGCTCATTTCTATTCTTCAATCTGAAGATGAGATGGTTTTAAACCATCATATCGGGTAGATGAACGTGTCACAAAAAAGTATTTATCTTTGATGTACAGTTGGTACTTTTTTCCCAGCTAGGCCTGAAAGTATTTGTGTTCTGTGGAGCGTTTATATAGAATCATTCGTTAGAGGTGTCAGTTATTTTGTGAAGTTACGCTCTGCTTACAGAGATGCTTAAGCACTTTCCAAATAGGACGCCAAAGATCATTTCGTGTCAGTCTTATCTTTGATTCTTTGCAGTCTTTAGGCATATCAGCCACCAAAGATGCTAGTGGTATAAACTCCTCTCGAGCTTTGCTCCATTTTACCAATTCTTCCTGTTCTGTTCCTCAATTTTACTCATTCTTTTCATAAAACATATAGATAGACAAATGTAGTTTGATGGCAAACGAGGTCTGTTTATTCCAATATGTATCCCAAGCCACTGAAAGTTTCATGTGAATTTCTTTTGTGCGAATTACAGAAGAGACGCAAATTAATATTTCTGATATGCACCTTCCCAGTGTGTATTTACCCGGATGGGTAGTTCTTAGTTGCAATCAGTTCTAGGGTGTCTCATGGTTTGTTGATGTGGGCAAGTTTTCTAGGTTTTGATAAGGGCACCCGTTAGGGTTTAGGTTGTGGCTATAAAAGAGAAAGTTTCTATTTATTTCACAGAAGCAAACTAAAACTTCGCCGCCTTCGTCCCTCCAGTTTTCAGGATCTACTCTTTTCATTTTTGTTTTCTCTGTTTTACGAAATGGTTGATTGGGATGATCTTTGGATCTGCATACGAAATCGAAGATCCAAAAGATGCACTAGCGTCAAGATATTTCCTCTGGATAATAAGGTTGATAGAACATAAAGCAAAATCGGTTATGCAAGCTATCGCCAGCTCAACCTCCAGACCCTTAAAGTTACTAACGGTTCAAAATCACATTTAGATTACGTTCTTCTTTAAAGCAATTAAGTTTTCCTTTGATGTTTTCTTTTGTGCCAAAATGAAGTTACTAGTTTGATATGAAGCCTGGTATATTATTTATTTTTGTAATAGCAGAAATAGTAATTTGTTAGATTTTTAATTGATTCTGAAAATGTTCTACTCTTTCAGTTTGATAAGAATTGGGATTGCATGCCCGAATTCCATCTTGGGTTCATTGATTTGTTGGGTTCTGTATATAACTTTGAAGTGCAACAGTTGTTAGTTGTTTGACAAGATTCCTGCAAGAAACGAATGATCAGTTTATTAGAAGTGAATCGGAATTGATCTTACACCACAATTATATGGTTATAATAGTTGCGCAGATATAGAAGAGTTTATGGTCTGGCTATTAGGTTATACGTTCAGAGATTTTCTGATTTATTTTTTTCATGTTTGGTATTCAACATAACCTTTCAGCCTGACTTGAAATTGTATCTTTGGTAAATCTGATGATGGTTTTTATTGGGGATGCTTCTATCTGTCCTTGATGATAGCATAAGCCTTGTGCCTAGCTTCTTTGTTGAGGCATAGTTTATGACTTGCTATTCTGTCTAATAGAATAGCAGCGGTAGCTGCAAGCAAAGAACTTGAAATTGCTTTGTTTATTTTTGCGAATATGGTATGCCAAAAGTGACTGAAAATATGATCTCATCCAGTAAACCTGGTGATGATAATGCTTCCTGTTAAAAAGACTTGCATCTTAAAGCAAATTACACCTGAATGTACATGGTCCCTTAACAGCTGCTAAATGCTAATCTTATGAATAATTCAGGTGGTTGATATGGGCAAGTTCACTAATGGACAGTTTTTAGTCTCATATTTCGAGTCCTTGAGAAGTTGCACATATATGTTATTAATTATCAATGGTTTTTTCCTTATCTTGTTTCTATCTAATGGTTTTGATTTCTCTTCAAATTTCGTTTCTACAATTTGTTTTGAACTGTACATGTGATGAGCTGACCTTGCTAGCATAACGCGGAGTATGAGTTTGCAAAAGATATTTGTATGTTTGGCTTGGAGTATGAGCTAGCAAAATTCGGTTACAAAATTTTACGTGTTGAGAATGGTCCCACATCCCCTGAGCTAGCAAAATTCGGTTACAAAATTTTACGTGTTGAGAAGATTATAAGACTAAGCCCAAGGAGAGGATTATAGAGAGTTTCTTCACGTGCTTGAATTTTGAATCATATCGACTGGGTTAATTATGTGGGCCTTTTGTTGTATAAAGTTCTTACCCATGAGGAAGTTAAGGGGACCCGTTACGCTAGGGTTTTGTTTTGATTGAATCTCTCTCTCTGAATTCTCTTTTGATTTGCTCCCATTACTTGAGTCATGGATTATTGGGAATATTCTCTCAAAATAAAGTCGCTATTCTGATTTAACAGATCCTTTGTAGCACTTTTGGGTTGGTGGGTTTGCTTCTGAGGAAGAAGCAATGGAGTTTTATCCATGAGTGATGATGTTGTTCTGTACGCCCTCTAGCATATCTATTGCCTATTTCACCATCAATCTATTTAGGTTCATTTTCTTCAACTTCCCTTCAGATACAGTATGATGATCAAGAGATCCGGGAACAAACTAGGCAGTATATGTAAACCAAAAACTTGTTGCTAGCCAACCGGAATTAGTCGGAAACAAAATTTATATTTTTATTCAAATATTCTTGTCGTTGTATTTATAATTTTTTCAATCAGATAGGAATCAGAAGGAATTGGAAATGGAAATGTGTATATCTGTGATCCGTCTATGCTTGCTTGATGATATTATTGAGCCAATCCATAAATGATAAATTTCATTTTTTATTCATACCTTATTTCACATTGTTGGTTTGGTAAATGCTTAGTGATACTTCTTTCTGTCAAAGAACACAAGCCTTGTGATAAGCTGTGTACAGATTTTTTTTTCTAGGCATGTTACAAGACTTATTAAGCAGATTAATCGTCAAAACTGACCGAAAACAATCTGATTATCCAAGCCGGCCTAGTGATGATAATGCTTATCAAAATGTAAGTGGAGGGTTTAAGTTTAACCCTTCTAAATGAGAAAAAAGAAAATCTCCAAGAATGTAGGGGCTTTTGGTAACAGAAGACGACATAACTTACCTGTTTGATGTTTTTACCCTTGTTTCTATAACATCTACCATTTTCCTCTTTCCGAATGTTACAAGATGCCCATTTTAAGAAGATGTTTTTAAGAATGTTCTGTAGATACATAATTGGATACAGTTGTTGAAAGAGGTGAAGAGATAGACACAAAAGAGAATCCAGTTGTTGCTACAACACAACAAGAAGCAGTAACTCATCCTACACGAAATCGAATCATGCCAACTCGTCTGAATGATTATATTTTGACTAATGATACTGATGATTCTGATGAAGACTTGGTAAATTTTGCTCTATTTGGTGATTGTGATCCAGTAGTGTTTGATGAAGCCTCTAAAAATCCTGGTTGGGTACAAGCTATGGATGATGAAATTAAAGCAATTGAGTAGAACAATACATGGGAACTTACTGCACTTCCACAAGGAAAGAAAGCAATTGGTGTGAAGTGGGTATACAAAACAAAATATAGACCAGATGGTAACATAGACCGTCTCAAAGCAAGGCTAGTGGCTAAAGGCTA
This sequence comes from Papaver nudicaule, assembly GCA_023529015.1. Taxonomy (NCBI): domain Eukaryota; kingdom Viridiplantae; phylum Streptophyta; class Magnoliopsida; order Ranunculales; family Papaveraceae; genus Papaver; species Papaver nudicaule. The sequence goes on along the minus strand of JAJJMA010013589.1, from coordinate 53,149 downwards.
CAATCAAAAACCAGGTATTGATTATTTCGAGGTATTTGCTCTTGTTGCTAGACTTGATACTGTTCGTATGATAATTGCACTAGCTGCACAAAACAATTGGAAGATTTGTCAGATGTATGTAAAGTCTGTATTCTTGAATGGTGTACTTGAAGAAGAAGTTTATATTCAGCAACCTGTTGGATTTATCATGGAAGGAATAGAAGATCGTGTTTACAAGTTGAAGAGAGCTTTGTATGGTTTAAACAAGCACCACGCGCTTGGTATACAAGATTGATACCTATTTTGCTAAAAAGGGTTTCAAAAGGTGTCCACATGAACATACTTTATACATGAAAGCTGATTCTCTTGGCAATCATATTATAGTATGTTTGTATGTTGATGAACTTATCTTTACTGGTAACAGTTCAGAGATGATCAAGGAATTCAGGGAGGATATGATTAAGGAATTTGAGATGACAGATCTTGGCCTAATGTCATACTTTCTTGGCTTTAAAGTAAAACAAATTGAAAGAGGAATCTTTGTTTCACAACAAAGATATGCAAAGGGAATACTTTAACGTTTCAAAATGGATAACTGTAATCCAATTTTGACACCAGTAGAAGAAAGATTAAAATTGGTAAAAGAAGGAACAGGAGAGCTTGTGGATCCAACAAACTTCAAATGTCTTGTTGGGAGCCTTAGGTATTTGACTGCTACAAGACCTGATATTATGTATGCAGTTGGTTTAATTAGTCGATTCATGGAATCACCACGCCAGTCACATTTACATGCTGCAAAACGTATTATAAGTTATGTTAAAGGAACAGTCAGTTTGGGAATTCTCTATACATCTTCAGAGGAAGCAAATTTAGCTGGATATACAGACAATGATTGGGCTGGAGATACAGAAGCGAGAAAGAGTACTTCTGGTTATGCGTTTCATTTGGGAACTGGTTTCTTTTCTTGGTCATCGAAGAATCAACAAGTCGTTGCATTATCTACAACAGAAGCAGAGTATATAGCTGCTGGGAATTGTGCTACACAAGTTGTATGGTTAAGGATGATGTTAAAGTCACTTTATCATGAACAGAAAACGCCTACAACAATTGTGTGTGATAATAAGTCTACAATTTCACTGACAAAGAATCATGTGCTTCATGGAAGGAGTAAGCACATTGATATTAAGTATCACTACATTCGAGAGCTTGTCAGCAATAAGGAGATAGCTGTGGAATACTGCGAGAGTGAAGAACAAATAGCTGATATTTTCACAAAGCCTTTGAAGTCAAGCACCTTCATTAATCTGCGTGGAAAGTTAGGAATGATAAGCCAACATAGTCTTGGCTTGAGAGAGGATGTTAGAAGTTAAAACAGGCCAAAACTCTATTGTTGACAGTTTGAGTTATTTAGGGAAACCATGATTACTTGTTTAAGAGTTTTTGTTTAGGTTGCTTTGTTAAGAGTCTGGTTATTCTAGAATGTTCTACAAGTTTGGTTTGATTAGGAAGTTGTGTTTTATTAGGAAGCTAGCTTGCTTGGTTATTAAGTTTTCTCTGATTATAAATAGGCTGCTAAAGCCATAAGCAATGTACATCATGTTGAAACTATTCTTGAATTAATAAGAATCATGGTAAATTACTTCTCTTTGTAAGTCTTTGGTATTCAGATATTCTACAGAGGTCAATACTAGAGATTGAACTGTGTAATTGAGTTGTAAACTTTTATAGGCTTACAGGGGACTGAGTTGTGCTTCGAGTTATCAAGGGCCTTTATGCAATGATGCATCGGAAACCAATAAGGTTGAACTGTATAATTCATTGGTTTTGGGGTCAGTACCTAGCATAAACAAATTACAAGCTTTTTCCCAAGATTTTTGTTTTGGGTTTTCGACTTTGCTTAACCACTAACTTATAAGTAGAGGTTTTGTCACTCTAGCTTCACTTTACAATTGACTTCTCAGAAGTACTTTGCTGAGAAGCAGAAGAAGCACTTTAGTATTGCATATTTTCTTATTCAAAAAAAAAAGTTGTATATTTTCTACATTTTGGAAGTCTCATAAGACGATATATAAATTGGAACTAGTGTTTAATACTCAGGATGAAACTTTTGTGGGTGAGAAAAGAAAATCTTTCTGACACATTTTCTTTGCAATTAAACTCTAGAAAAAAAAAAGTTTTATGACCAAAACAGAGAGAGATGTGTATAGATAAAATGAGATTGATTTTTTTTTTTTTTTAGATGAAATGGGAATTGTATTAGAAAAGAGAATGTACATTGGTTTCTCTACTAGATGTAGAGAGAATTATAAAAATAAAGAATGATTACAGGAAAATTTCATCCCAAGTGTTCATCACTGAACAAGCAAAGTTCAGGTGCACTTTATGCCCTGCAGCTGCTGCCCATGTGAGCACTAGATAAAATGAGATTGATTTGTCTCTGAATTTAGCAAGTGAATCAAGAAAATTACCATGAAACAATAGGCTAACGGAAAACCTTAATGTTGAGCCTACGCATCCGTTAGGTTGTGATAGAACCCAGCTCTGTCAAGGTTTGATTTGGTTCGACAATACTACAAATGGTGAAGTAGAGTCCCGTAGGTTTTCTGTTTCAGTATTTTAGTCTAGTTTGGATTCTTTTATGTTTGAGTCTTTTGGTGAAGTTAGGATTTTCTTAAGATTTTCCGAGTCAGGAAGTCTAATATATATAGTTAGGAACAGGTTTAAGATTCACTAAGATTAGTTTGTTTTTCTTTGTCTATATATATAAAGAGGTCGTCAGCGCCTTACTTGAATACAAAGAAATCTCAGGTTTATTTGTTCTTTCTTGTTTATCATTCTTGCATCATCGCTTCTGCAGGCCGTGATACGAATCAAATTCTTATCAGGTTAACTAGCTCAATTATTCCTTATTAACTTTACTGGACCAGTCAAATATTGCCCAGCTGTAAACTCAACTAGCTTATTTTATGGATTCACAAACCATATTTGATTACTACTTTTGTTACGATCAATATGCAAAAGATGAAGACATGAGGATTTCGGCTCAGTTACAACTAGAAAAGCAATATGCAAAAGAAGAAAACATGAGGATTTCGGCTCAGTTACAACTGGAAAACAAGGAACGCAACCAGCTGTTGATGATGATTAACAAGAAAAAGTTAATTGCAGCAGAGATACTGCAACAAATACAGGAGGAAGTTTAAGTTTGTTTACTGTGCCAAACTATTTGAATTAATCCATGTTATCTTAATTCATTTGCTATTTTCCCCTTTTCTTAATGTTGAATGTGATTTCCTAGCTACACTTGTGGAATGGATATAGTTTATGCTGCTCCTCCTTCAAGTACCATACTTCCTCCGGTGGTTCAGTAAAATGACGTAAAACCTTCGTATTCCTTGTCATTGTTCAAGTGTCCATATACTACTATATGTTATGCCTTTTCCTGTTAACGTTACTTCTTTTAACTTCGTTTCATGGAGCATAGCTAAACAAGTTTCGAGTCCTTCTATGTGTAAGGGTTGGATGTACGCGTGCAAGGTCGATCTCTTGCAGTCTTGCCAATCTTGTGGATAATTCATGTGGTATCTTAGAATTGCAATCTAAGGTCTCTGGTGCTATTTGGATAATTCATGTGGTATCTTAGAATTGCAATCTAAGGTCTCTGGTGCTATTTGGTTACTGTTAAAATGGGCAAGTTCTCGAATGTTACCTGTGCGAGTTGGGCAAGTTTTCATATTTCGTCGTCCTTGAACTTGGTGTGAAATTGTGTGAGAAATTAAATTGTGCCATAACAGATTTTCAAAGCCTGAATCTAGTATTTTGATTTATTATTATTTTTATTTTTTTTGGTACAATTTTTGGTACAAGTATTTTGATATGTTGTTCTCTGTTAGATTTCCATAACATAAAAAAAAATGATTTTCAAAGGCTGAATTTGATTGCTCCGCATTGGCGAATCGACTACATTCACAGTCTAAATTACCAATATCTCAAAAGTAAAAAACTACATGACTAACATTATGTTAAGTTTTCTTCAATTAGATGAAGGAATCCGTTGGGCTATTTATGTGGGCCACTTGTTGTGCTACAATCGCATGATAAGGATAACTGGATAAGGGCCGATGTTACGTTAGGGTTTTATATATTGTATATAAGCTATAGCTACACTCTTTTATATATCTCTCATCATAACCAAACCAAAATTCCGCCGTTTTCTTCTCACCGTGTTTTGTCCCAAAGAATCTCTCTAAATAACCAAGAAATCTCTTTCCTATTGATTTACTACGGATGGATTATTGGGAGCATCCACATATCTATCTACACTGCACATTGAAGCTTCAATCCGCATTATGATATTTTTTCTCAAAAATAAGTCCTGCGATTTATCACCATCCATCTTTGCGGGTACTCCTCCTTGCATCTCCTTGCATTTTGGTCTTGTCCCCGAATGTCTCGGATATCAAGTGTTGATGTTCTAGAGATCTTGGTCTTGGTCTTGAGGGGAAAAACGTCCGAGTAAAGATAATACTATCAACCAGGTGGAATTGTCTATCAATATAACCTAATTTGATATTTTTTGTGATAACATGTAACCAAACAATTAGTCATTAAATGAAACTTGCACATTCATTCAATTATGTTGTGTTAGTTTTTATAGTTATACTCCGATCAAAAGTGTAATACTCTGAATCTGAATAATACTCCCTCCGTCCCACATAAATTGAGCTAGTTTCATTTTCAATTTATCCTATTTTTAGACTAAAATGAAAATAAAACTAGCTCAATATATGTGGGACAGAGGGAGTATGATTTTGGGTATATGTTTTTACTGTTAGAATAGGGAAATGTTCTTGTACACTAGTTTTATATAAGAATTGAGATTGCTTGCAAAAAATTGATTTTTCAACTTGGAAATATTATTGAGGTATGAATGATAAGTTGAAGCTTTCAACCCGATTTCACATTGTAGTCCTGGTAAAGTTGCTGATGCTTCTATCTGTCTATGCCTAACGAAGCGCATAAGCAGCAGCTTCTTTGCTTAGGCGTGTTACAAGACTGAATAGCTCTGTCTTACATAATTGCAGTGGTAGCAAGCTAGATGGTTTGTAAGAGAGAAAAATCGTTCTAATCAAGTAAGCCAACCATGTAGACCGGATCATATCAAGCGAACATCTGAGACCATGTTGCAGCTTGATGTTACAGGTATACAATGCCCCGTGTAACAACTGTTTAAACAATTAAATAAAAAAAATGTTACTCTGGTTGGACAGAAAATCCAAACCTAACCTTTAACACGAAGTTCTAATCCCATTGGGAAGTTTCCAAAAGAAAGCATTTGACATAACATAATACAGGTCACCAATCAAAGTTTCTCACACCAAAAAAGATGCAAATTAAGCTGCTGGTTGAGTAACTCCAGCCTTCACCAACAACTCACCGACTGATTCAGAAGAATGGACTTGGTACTTCACTTCTCCAGTAGGAGAGAGGTAAACCTCGGCTAGTTCAAGCTTTTCTGAAGTAAGGCTAGTAATGTCCATGGTCTTACTTAGAACCTTCAACGCAAGTTCAACGGCTTCTTCTCTAGTGATCTCGTCTCTGTAATCCTGCTTAAGCATCGACTGTGCAGCTTGATTGTTTGCACCTATGGCTGCACATTTCCACCCACTGTAGTTACCACTTGGATCACTGGCGTAGAGCTGGAAACCATAGTTTTTATCCCAACCTGCAAAAAGAAATGAGACACCAAAAGGACGGAGCCCACCAAATTGTGTGTATCCTTGCTTGGTATCACATAGGGACTGGACTAGTTGCTCAACGGGCATTGGTTCTTGGTATGAGAAAGTGTAGCGTTGGGCAGCTACCCTGGCAGTGTTGATTAGAATATTGGCATCAGATGTAATTCCTGCCATGGCACAGGCTACGTGGTTATCAATCTTGTATAATTTTTCAGTGGCTTTTGAGGTTTGAAGAAGCTTGGATGTCACCTTCTTTTCACCAATTAATACCACTCCATCTTTGCACAACACACCGACAGCAGAACCTGCATTGACAATGGCCTTCATAGCATATTCAACTTGGTGAAGACGACCTTCTGGGGAGAAGATTGTTGTACGACTATCATATCTTCGAGACATTGTTATAAAATCTGCAAAGGAGAACCGAAACGTTTTTAATGGCATGACATATACTTGAGAACAAAAACTATTGGGCATTAGAATCTAGCAAACGCCTGAACTTTACAAGAGAAGAAACAAGGCAGTAGACATCATAAGGTACGAAAATACATGGGATCTGAAGTGAAAAATTAGAAGTTAAATAAGAACAGGAATGAAAAAGATGATAACAATTGTGTATCAGTATGCATGGGCATGATCAGGGAGATGTAATAACTACAGTTGTTAATGGATTAGAGTTGCTCCAGGGGAAATTGCATAAAATATCCCAGGAGGATACAGTAATAGCCCAGAGAGGCCAGATGTGCAAGCACAGTAGTCAGAATCTCAGTCTGCCTTAGTTATGAAAGCAGCAAGAAATACCACCACCCCTACTATACACATGAAAGCAGTGTCACCGGCAGATAAGAGGCTCAGCACTGACCAGATTGCTAAAATAGCTAGACTACAAATCATGGAGTATAATTGCTGCAGATGAATAAGTTGCGCATATCCACATCTTGAACCTTTTGCGTAAACAAGATGTGGTTCACTAAGCCTAGCACATCTGACTAAATCTTTCTTACATACCCTAGCTACCCAAGGATGATGTTGTGCAGCTCAATAACTGCAGGCTCCCTGCACAACAACTACTGGCCACATTGTATTGCCCAATCTTGAAACTTGGGGTAGATGGGAGCCTAGCACAATAGACTAGGTCATTCTTCCATCCACTCATACTTGAATACTTCACAACAATGATGATTCTTTCTTAAGCAAGACTACTCCCAAGGTTCAAGGTTGCACAATTAGATTAAGCATGCTCTTTCCGTAACCTTTATATACATTTTCAATTAGATTCTATCCCTGGCCACTCAGATTTTGTATCTTTTTCTTACTAAGGCCGAATCCCAAATCAAAACGTCAGAACCCCAAATTCAAAATCAACTGGCATACTTAAGCAATTGAATTCAAATCACAACGTAAGAACCCTAAAATCAGAATCAACTAGACAATACTTCAGAAGTTTCCTAGCAAGATCCGAGCAGAAGAACAAAAGATTTAATTAAAGACAGAAAAAAAAAAACGAATAATAATTCTAGGGTGTACCCGTAAAAATTTTGAAGGCCCGATGAAGCGTTTTAGAGCTGAGACGAAAGCAGAGAGAATAAGTATGGAAGATCCAACTCGAGCTTTGGTTTACTCAACAAGAAAAATAGTGGTGGTCTTTGTCAAAATGTCTAAACTACCCCTAGTTTGGAATCCAACGAGACAATCTTGTTAAGTGGAAGCGATCATAGGGACCAGGGTTGGGCCGGTTGGCCGGTAACATTTCACTACTATGCCTAATGGTTAACCCCTATTCAAAATAGTTGTTACTGTTTTCTTAAGGTGCATTTTCAAGCAAAAATCGATAACCCAAACATCGAAAGAACTGAGCAGATATATGAAATATGTTTGATAACTATTATCAATTCCATTAAGTGCACACACCTATTTGCATAGTATTTACGTTTACAGCTTGATGTGTGATTCTTAGCTGTTGAGGGACTAAAACTTTTACCATGGTTTTGAACTAAGCCAATACAAGTGATATATGAAGGATCTAACGGACCGTTGGATCCACTTGGGCCCGACCACATAGTACCGATATTGTCCCCACTTAACCACCTGAGCAAGGTCAGGTGTGGGGTTTTTATCTTAAAAGGCCTCGGTACTATGTTGGGAGATTCTATGACTTATTAGGCACCACCTTGAACTCCCCTTATTCAATGTGGGACTATCCCTTATGGCTATGGTCGAGCCAATCCCTAACAATCTCCACCTTGGAGAGATCCAGAGCCATCTCACCAACCATCGTCGTACAGTCACCGTTATGCAACATCTTGAGGTACACCTTGCCCCTTTATGTCCACAACTCCACATTGATTGGCACCATTCTAGGTGTACTGCATGCCAACTCAATCTACCATACACGATCATCGTCCGTCTACTACCGTCGAGCTTAGTTACAGTCAACTTGTTGAGAGCGTGCTCCACCTGAGTCAGATTGGATCAGGTCTAACTCCACCAATGAACTTAGCTCCATGTCGGCCTGCCTTGCTCCACCTGAGTTAATGTTCCGCACCACCAACTCAACCCACCTTGGGCACCTTACCGGGCACCTTACCCAAGGGTCTTGACATCCATAGGTCTAACTCCACCAATGAACTTAGCTCCATGTCGGCCTGCCTTGCTCCACCTGAGTTAATGTTCCGCACCACCAACTCAACCCACCTTGGGCACCTTACCGGGCGCCTTACCCAAGGGTCTTGACATCCATAACTACTCGACCACTTGTAGCCCTGGCTCTGATACCATACACTTCGCCGTTTTTTGTCTCTCTCTGGTTTCAATAATCTAGAAAGTTCTTCGATTCTGATTTATACTCTGATTATTATGAAATGGATCTTATTGGAAAATATCCTCAGATTTACTTAATATAAACTCAGGAATCAATTGCGCATTGTAATATTTCTTCTCAAAAACAAGTCATCTTTGATGGTCTATCACTGCCAATTGAAGAGCATTAAGATGCGTTGGTGGGTTTGTTTTAAAGATGAAACAGTAAAGTTTAGTTTTTAAATTTTCTGGGTCTTTACCATCCATCTATCAACCATTTACTAGCCAACTATCTATCTTTTCAGATGACTTGGAGCTCTGAAATGTTTTTAACCTGTAAGGCAGAATACTATCGTATAAATATCAAATAAAAGTTAAATGTAACCAAACGATTCGTTGTTAGCCACCATGAATTAATTAGTCGGAAACGATTTGATTTTTAATTCAACTGTTCCTGTCTAATACATGATATTGTATTACTGTTGTTTCCAAATGATATATTGTACTGATTTTTTTTTTAGCAGTACCTCCCATTTTTTTGGGGCTTATTGTTTACTGTTAGAATTTGGAAATGTTGAATTGAAATGTCATGCACAAATTT
>JAJJMA010013589.1:0-24032 GCA_023529015.1 Papaver nudicaule | reverse complement strand
TAGATTTAAGCTATCCCTGGCCACTCAGATTTTGTATCTTTTTCCTACTATGGATGAATCCCAAATCACAACGTAAGAACCCCAAATTCAAAATCAACTGGCATACTTAAGCAATTGAATTCAAATCACTTCAGTACATAATAAGGTTTCCCAAACTACTTTCAACAATATTAAGGAATAAGCAAATTCTACAACACAATTTTCTAACAACATAGTTTTCTAGCAAGATACGAGCAGAAACACAAAAGATTTAATGACAGAAAAAAAAAAACGAATAATATTTCTAGGGTTTACCTGTTAATTTTTTTGAAGGCCCAATGAACCGTTTGAGAGCTGAGACGAAAGTAGAGAGAATAAGTACGGAAGATCCATCTCGAGCTTTGGTTTACTGAACAAGAAAAATAGTGGTGGTCTTTGTCAAAATGTCTAAACTACCCCTAGTAAAGTGGAAGCGATCATAGGGACTGCCCGGACTGGGGGCGGGGTTGGCCGGTAACATTTTTTTTTTTTTTAAATTTGAAAGTTTATATTAAAGTTTGGACCGAAGACTATAAGTCCAGATAGCTAGGCAAAGAAATAAAAGAAAATTCCCCCATCGCGATGGAGATGAGTTTCGAACCCAGGTCGCTGGTATCACCACCCAACGACTTTATCACTGTACTACAACAACATCTGCCTATTCGAAATCGTTGTTACTGTTTTATGCAGGTGCATTTTCAAGCAAAAATCGATGACCCAAACATCGAAAGAACTGAGCAGATATATGATCTCTTATTAGAGATTCAAATATGTTTGATAACTATATATTATCTAAAACATTAAGTGCACACACCTCTTTGCATAGTATTTACGTTTACAGCTTGATGTGTGATTCTTAGGTGTTGAGGGACTGAAACTTTTACCATGGTTTTGAACTGAGCCAATACAATTGATATATATTCTGATCTCTTGTTGCTTTTTATTACCGATCGAGTTGGCAAGCTGGACCTATTCAGTGGTTGTTCAATTCGACCGCAATAATAGTGAAGTTTGCGTAGTTGGTCAGACATGAACTTATTTGCTATTCATTTGCAGTGTCATGTCCAGTTGAGCTGTTTGCTTGTTGGGTAATATTGACATACCATGTGAAGTTTGTCTAACATTCTCAAAATTCTCGGTTCTTGTGAATGGTTCATCGTATGGATATTTTGGTAGTGAAAAGGGTCTTCGTCAAGGTGATCCACTATCTCCCTTTCTTTTTATGATTGTTGGTGAAGTCTTAAGTTGTATGTTGAGCAAAGCGCAAGAACTTGATCTAATATCGGGTTTCTCGGTAAAGGAGGGGGGAACAAAAATAAATCACTTGCAATCCGCCGATGATACTATTGTTTTTCTTGATGCAAAGAGAGAACAAGTAGATGCTCTTCGTTATCATCTTCTTTGTTTTGAGCTTATTTCGGGTTTGAAGATAAATTTCTCTAAGAGTAGTCTTTTTGGGGTTGCGGTCGACGGGGGAATTGAAGATTATGCTAACATGTTAGGTTGCAAGAATGCCAACTTTCCAAGTATTTACCTTGGTCTTCCCTTGGGGGACAAGGTGGGAGGTTTGCAAAAATGGGAAAAAATTCTAGAAACTTGTGCAAAAAGAATTACTTCATGGAACGGGAAAACTCTTACAAGAGGAGGTAAGTTAACTCTCATCAAAAGTGTTTTGAGTAGTTTACCGATTTATTACTTCTCCATTTTTCTTGCCCCTTGTTCCATAACTAAGAAGATCGACAAGGTGGTGAGAGATTTCTTGTGGGATGATAATCCAAATAAGAAAAGAATTCATAATGTGGGTTGGTCATTAGTATCTAAACCAAAAGAAAAAGGTGGTCTTGGTATTCGAAAATCTAAGCAAGTGAACTCGGCTTTGCTTAAAAAATGGTGTTGGCGCTTCGGTTTAGAGAAAGATGCTTTATGGAGGAAGATTATAGTTGAAAAGTTTGGTGAAACATCTCCCGGATGGGAAACTCTCCAACCCAAAGGATCAAAAAAAGGTAGTTTGTGGTTTAATATTTATAAAGAGTTAGAAGATTTCAACAAAAATATTAGATTCAAGATTGGTGCGGGAAATGAAACTAGATTTTGGGAAGATTTGTGGCTAGGTGAAGGAAGATTGTGCGACATGTTCCCTTTTGCATTCACTACACCATATTTGGCTGGATGCAACAGCCAGTTTCAGTTGCGTAGTGGACTCGCAACACCAGCGAGCCGTTGCTAAACACGGTGTTTCGAAATTTAGCAACGGTAATGCTGCCGTTGCTTAATTTTAGTAGCAACAGTTTGGCAACGGCTGGAGTTCTGTTGCTACAATTTTTACTAGCAACAGCGTTTGGCCGTTTCTAAATTTTTACCATTTGTTGCGAAGACTTGACTCAGTCAGCCAAGACTGACTTCAGTTTACCATGGTGAAAATTTAGCAACAGTTTGATCACCGTTGCTAGACTTTGACTGGTCAACGAAGACCAAATTAAGCAACAGAAAGTTTCTGTTGCTAGACTTTGACTGGTCAACGAAGACCAAATTAAGCAACAGAAAGTTTTTGTTGCGTATTTTTTACCAGGAAAAAAAAAATATTTTTAATTTGTTTTTTACCCCAATATTTACCCTGCTGTGATTTCACCCTGCAGTTACCCAAACCCCCAACAATTGTTTCATTCATTCAATCAATCAATTTGTTCACAATCATTCTCCTCATTCAATATATATACATCAAAATTATAAACTTGAATAGAACTACAATGATGAATTCCACATATCACATTCAATGATAAAACTACATGATGAATTCAATGTGTAATATATCACATCACAGTTACAGAGATGAAAAAGAAAAAAAAGGTAGACAAGTCGAGATACCTGTCTTTGCCGAAGTTGTCGAAATGAGCGCTGCAAAGGAAAAGCTACATCCGTCGACATGGTAACAACCTTAAGAATTTAAACCTGTATTGATTGTCCCTTGCTACTGTAAAATGTAGCACAACCATTTGCATACATACTTCAATATAGCAAGGGACAGTCAATACAGCTCAAATCAATAAGGTTAAGGAATGTGCACAGTAAGGCCTTGGCTTTGTTGTACCTTCCATATAGCTGAAACTGCATGATATCCCTGCAATTGTTAACCATTGTATCCAATATTCAGAAACCTTAACTTAGAACAACAAAATTTGCCTAATTGATGTGATACAGGAGAGGTCATATACCTGTCATCCAAATGCATTCTTATCCTTCACTGTACCCTAGCCTTTCCCTTTGCATAAGCCCGCAGCACAATACCTCACACGAAAGTATAAACCAAATGTCAATAAAGAGAAATTGATCAATATCAGAGGCAAAAACAAATGAAAGTAGCTAGATAAGTACTTACCAGGGATTGTTGTTCCCCCGGGTGGCTACTACCGCTTCAGTGAACCTCAACTGCAATCACCTACACCATCACATTATAACATAAGACAAACATGTACAAATAAAATGAAAATGACAGAACATTATATTAAAACCCAAAAAGTGTTATCCAAAATAGTGGGAACTCAAGTATAAGAGTTAGTTTCCCTAAGCTAGGCACATATGCCTTTTCTGAGTTGTTCAGCAACATATGCTAAAAGTTAGAATATCCACAAAAAAAAACTAGCAGTAGAAGTAGTAGAAGCCATATATGTTTTTGCTTTATACATGCAGTATTAGATGGCATAGATATCCAAAAAAGAAACTTCTTCTAATCATATCTGCTGGATGACCTTGGATGAACCACAAATCCTCCAACTCCAATATCCTGAAAAGTCCTCGCAGGCCTGTTGGCTTTTGAACAAAACTCCTCTGGAAGCAGAATTTCATCCAGCAAAACCTTCACATGATTAGGCGATACGGGAGAGCCATGAGCAACAAGGGTTAAACTACCAACACAAACTGTACCCTTAGCAATAACTTCTTCATCCATGTTCAAAAGTGAAATCTTAGGCGTGCTCGACGAACCAGCACCAACTATACCACCATCAACTAATGATAGAGCAGGTGATAGAGAATCAAAACATGTGTATTCCGCTTATCATAATAGTCTCTTCGACACTCAAACTTGAGCCTCCTCCAAGGATCAGCCATGTTTTTGATCATAAGCTCCTTTGAAGTTTCAGGTATTTGATAGGTTTCCTAAACAAATACAGATACATAAACTAGTTACATAAATGCAGATGTATGTATGTATGAACAAAAACTAGTTTCAGGAATTTGCACCTTAAGATCTCTCCAGACATCCTCCTTGTACTTGCTTGGCACATGCCTCCAGGTTTTGTAGGAGATAGGGACATGAGTGCGAATCAAGTTACCCCTGTGATGGCCCATTAAAGTTGCATTGGCAGATATGGGTAGTCCATTTTCATCTACCTCCACTTGAGCCATAATTGCCTGCAAACAACAGTTAGCCACAGAGAAAGACATAAAAGATCACAAAGATCACAAAACTTCACAAAAGCAATAAAGCTCGCATGCTAATAAAACACAATACTTCACTTCATAAGCAAAAGAGCACAAATATCACAAATAAGTTGACAGACTTAAGTTTTTCATTTAAAGAAAGAAAACTTGCTAACTATAACGCATTGACCCTAACATTTTAAACTATAGAATCCACACAAATAAGTTTCTCTAAGCTCTCATTGTCTGTAAAGACAGACTGATAACTAATAGGAACTTCAAGGTCATCTACTGCAGAAGTTAGTCGTTGCTGTGAATGCAAGACAATAGACCATCCTGCGTCAGTAACATCCTGCGCATAAAACACTTGTGTCGCTTCCGAGGCAAGAATAAAAGGCTCGTCAAGAACGCTTTTATTGCTTCTCAACTTCGACAAATTAACCTTTATAACATGTGATTGTGGATCCACTTTGAAGCCATTACTCTTATCTTCTTTGACCCAGTCACAAAAGAAAACTGTTTCTTCAAAATCCATAAAATTCAACTCAATTATCTGTCTGATGATTCCATAATAGGTTACTTCTACATCCCCTGTCATAGCCCTCAAAGACACACCACTGTTTTGGGTTACCAGCTTCTCCTCGTAATCGAGTGAGCAGAATACAAAGCCGTTTACTTGGTACTTTCTATACGACTGCGCCTTGAAGAGTGGCCCCTGCACTAGTCGCCAAAGTACTGAACTTTCCTCTTTGGCTTCTATCAACTGTAAGAGAACATGTTATACATAAATCACTTGTCAAATTTAAAGCATAATTACCAAATACAGTTGCAAACCAACAGAATCATGGATCTAATTACCTCGTCGCGTAACCAAAAATGGAAACTATTTATATTCTCAGTATTAGAAGACTTGGAGTTGTCCACATAGAAATCATACTTCCTACAATCAAGCAGAAAAACAAGAATAATTAGATCCATATTTCATATGCATTACATTATAAGTATAAAGATGAGAGATAACTAAGTATAAGATATGAGATAAAAATCATGTACCTTTCCCACTCATTTATTCCAACATACTTGGACAGAATCCACTTGCGAGCTTGTTCAAACTGCACTTGAGTTAATGTCACAACCTTAGGCTTACTCAAAGGCATCTCATCTGCAAACTCATCGTCATCATCTAGAAAGGCCTGTCGAGTATGTTTGTGAGTACCATCACCATCATTTGACAGGCCCTCCATAGAGTATAAACTCGCTTCTTGCAGGCAATACCCTCTTGCAATGCAGCCATCAATATATCTTCTATTGCGCACCAAACCTTTGAAAGTTTTCATCAACCTACAAAAATCAGTATGTAAATTAAAGTTACTTGTAGATTAACAAATCTGTATACAAAAATCATTAACCAAAACCAGCAGTGCAAGTTGTGTTAATTACCTCTCAAAGGGATACATCCATCTGAATCTGACTGGACCGCAGGCTAAAGCTTCATCTGCCAAGTGCACCATAAGGTGAATACTTAAACAAAAAAAGAAGGAGGGAAATGTTTCTCTAAGACACACATTGCTTCCACCACACTTGCTTTAGCTCTTAACAGCTGTTCTCGGTTGATAACCTTCGCGCACAAAATTCGGAAAAATATTGATATCCGGAGAAGAGAAACTCTTAAATCCTTGGGCAGTGAAGTTGCAAGATGAATCAGCAGTTGAAGCAAATGTTGCATGACCACATGGTAATCATGAGACTTAAAATTCTTTAAGTCAGGAGGAGAGACGGTCACGCAGGAGCGAAGATTGGAACAGAAACCCTTAGGCACCTTTAGATTCTTCAAGGTAGTACAGAAATCAATTTTCTCCTTCTTCGTCATCAAAAAAGATCCATCTTCCATGGTAGTTTTCTTAGTCACATTATCCACTTTCAACCATAGTTTCTTTTTAATCCCCATGGCTTCCATATCTCTACGTGCAGATGGACCATCTTTTGACTTTCCATTTCCCATTAGTGTGTTCAGAATATGTTCTGTAATATTTTTCTCTGTATGCATAACATCTATATTATGTCTGACCACATTTGAACCCCAATTCGGCAAGTCGTGTAGAATTGATCTTCGAGAGTATAATGAACGGTCCTGAACCTCATCTTGTACATCGACATCATCTTGTTCTTCAGCTTTCCGTTTACGTTTCACACCTTTTACTGCAGGTTGTTTCCCCTTACCCATTGTAACTGTGATATTAGCTACCTTCTCTTGAACTTGAAACCCGGTCAGTGGCCATGGAGCTGCACCGCACTCTACCCCTCCATTGAAATTTTTTTTGTCTTCTCGAAACTTGTGCTTTGCTGGCAACCATCTTCGATGTCCCATGTAACAAATTTTCTTACTAAAAGGAAGCCACTCAGCCACTGTGTATTCTCCACAAGTAGGACAAGCATAATAACCATGGGTTACACAACCAGACAAAGTCCCTAAAGCCGGGAAGTCGTGAATAGCCCATAGCAATCTTGCTTTCATTTGAAAGTGAGTTTTGGTGAAGGCATCGAATGTTGGAACACCTACATTCCACAACAGCTTCAGCTCTTCTATCAGTGGTTGCAAATACACATCAATATCTTTACCTGCGCACACATGTCAATAGTTATAAACCTTGCACTGGATCATATGTAAAGTTCAAAATAAGCTGGAAAAAGACAGATTATCTTTACCTGGTGCTTTTGGGCCTGATATCAACAGACATAGCATTGAGAATTCCCGCTTCATGCACATCGAAGGAGGTAAGTTATACGGACAGAGAATCACTGGCCATGAGCTGTAAGGAAGACCGAAACATCCATTTGGGTTGAAGCCATCAGTTGCTATCCCAAGTGTAACATTCCTTGGTTCAGCAGCAAACTCTGGTGAAAAATTATCCGCACATCGCCAAGCTGCAGAATCCACTGGATGACGCATCACATTTATATCCGACTTAGCTTTGAAATGCCAGTAAAATGCCTCAGCTATCCATGGTACACTGTAAAACCTTTGAAGCCTCGCAATCACCGGAAAATACCTTAATGTCTTTTGAGCAACTTGCGTCAGTTTTCTCTCATCATTAAAAACTTTCTTATACCTAGGTTCCTGGCAATGTTTACACCTCACCAATGCATCATCATCCTTCCAAAATAACATGCAGTCATTCACACAAGCATCGTAGGTAATATAATCCATCCCTAGCTCTTGGATCATCTTCTTTATCTCATGGTACTTAGACGGCAACGTGTTTTCAGCAGGAAGCAACTCTTTCAGTAGTTCTAATAGCGCAGTAACACCATTGTCTGAAAACCCATACTGTGTCTTTATATTATTCAATTTTATAGCTGCATATAGTGCTGTCTTACCTTCAGGACAAGACGGGTACAAAGGTTCTCTTGCACGCTCGTAGAATGATTGTTTTTTCTTGCTATTGACATTCTCATCAACCCTAATATTCTCATCTAAGCCTATAGTAGGATCAACTTCAACATTCACAGTAGGATCTACTTCAACAGTATCAGCAACATCACCTACATCCTCAGCTACACTTGCTAGATTTTCAGTATTACCATTACTATTTTTATTTTTAACTACTAAGGTTTCCCCGTGAAAACGCCACATGGTATATGTTGAAAGAATGCCATATTTAAGCAAATGCAAATCAATCTCATGAATTGTCTTTAAACCTTTACCATTCTTACAACGTGTACAAGGACATGAAAACTTCGTACTGTTACCACCATTTCTAAGGACAAACTGTATGAATGACCTAACACCTCTAATATACGTTGCCGATTTAGGTCTGAAAGTCATCCAACCCTTATCAACAGTACATGGCATATTTGAATTACCCTACAATAGCAACATAACAATCAGAAAACACTCAATGTCCTGTGGTAGGGTGGCCGAATCCCTGAATACGACCATTTTCATTCTTTAGAGAACGAAGCAGAAGGTTCACCACATGACATTATGTTGTTACACCCAAATCATCAAAACTAAGCCAATACAAAAATCATTATATGCTGCTATACAAGTTACTCTGTCAAATAAATCTACTATCATACCAAATCACAGAAACTAAGACAATACCAAATCTCTTAAAAAATTAACCTAATTTCAGTTTCATAAAAACCAACCCATAAATTTAAATTAACTGAATACTAAACCCAATTTCAGTTTCATAACACCAACATGCAAATCAAATACTTACAGAGTAATTCCAACAACAGCAAATAAACCCTAATTTCACAACAACAGCAGCAGTACCTACAGAACAAGCAGAAACCATCAATCTTCTCTTAAAAACAACCATCAACTGAAACTAAAACTTAAACCCTTACTTTAAAAACAAACTTACACGATTAAGATATGAACCCTAATTTTAAAAACCCTAATTTCTCTAAGGTAACAACAGAATCATGGATCTTCACTTCTCTAATCTTCTCGCACAAGATGAACTCTAATCTCACTTCTAACAACAACAGTAGCAACAACCCTAAACTATCGCCCTTTTTCGCAAAACCCTAAGCAGAGAACGAAAGAAGAAAGAACGAAAGAGAGAATGAAAAAAACCTAAGTCTTTTTCTCCTCTTATTTTTACCTCGAGTGTGCTTTTTGGGTACACAGAATACCCATAGCTAAATCTGAGGGGTGCGAAAAATACCAAAAGTGTTACCGTGCACACACACGGTTCACACACTTAAACCCAAACTGTTGCCAAGTAGCAACATAAGACCGACAATTGCGTAGCTAGCAACATCAAACTTACCGTTGCTAAAATTTAGCAACATACCAAATACAGTTGCGATGTCGCAACTGCACAATTACCGTTGCGAAATTTTGTTTCTAATCGCTGAATATGGTGTAGTGATTTGAGGCTTCAAGGACCAAGGAGTTTGTGGTGGCTAGAATGTATGAGGTTAGAGAAGATGGTATAAGGTGGAGGTTTATGTCTAGGCAAAGATACTCACAAAGGATCACAAGAGAAATCTCAACATTATCAAATCTACTTTCTTCCATCTCTATACAAGAAGGTGTTTTGGTAGCCGAATTTGGTTAGGAAATGATCATGGTCATTACACGGTTAAGGATGGTTTCATTAATGAAGGAGATCAAGATGCGCTAATTTTTCCAACCAATGTTGTTTGGAGTAAGGAATACCCTTGCAAAGTTAATTTCTTTCTTTGGCTTCTTTCTCATAATCGGGTGATGACGGCGGACAAACTAACAAGAAGAGGTATGGATGTTTCTAGCGTTTGTTACTTTTGCGAGGAAAATGATGAAACTAGCTCTCACCTATTCTATGATTGTTGGAGAACTCGTCGAATATGGGATTACTTTGTTGATGGTTGTCGTTTCCGGTGGACTTATGATCCAAATGTCACCACGACAGTGAAGTCTTGGAAAATTAATTGGGGAGATGAAGGACTAAGTCGAATATGGAATAATATTCCGCTTGCAATTTGGTGGTGTATTTGGAGAGAGCGAAATGCAAGAGTCTTCGATAACAAAAAGAAAAACTTGTCAAGCCTCATTAGAGATATCAAACTCCATGCTTTCTTTTGGGCCGAATCCAACATAAAGATGCTAGATTTAACGGCAAGTGTGGTGATAGCACTTTGGGACTCTTTTTTCCGGTCGTCATGATCTTTTCGTGTAGTTTTTTTGGGTTGCCGTTTTACCCTTCGGCTCCCTTTTTTGTCTCTCTTTTTTGATTTGTATTCATTGGGTTGAGGTACCCCTCTTAAGTACCTCTCTTTCAATGAATTTCCTCTTTGACCGATCAAAAAAAAAAGATTTCTTTATATGAATTTTGAGCTCATCATTGTATATTTGCTGACAGTGAGACTATCCTGAAATTGATGCCATATTATATGGACTAGAATGGGCTTTACAATGGAATTACAGGAAGATAAGAGTATGGACTGACTAATCAAGAGTAGCTCAGGCATATTCTGGGAGATGGTGTACCTCGGTGAAGCAAAGATAGCAGACATTAAAGCGAGCCTATTTGAGCATGCATAAAGAGAAGTGAACTTTGGGGCTGACACAATGGCTAAAAAGGGGAAGGACTTGGAAATGGGTCCAAGTTATGGCTTATGATGGGAGGCCTAACTTTCTTGTTGTGGAGGTTCCGAACTCATTTTATTATAGATTTCCTTAAAGTTCAATTACTTTTTATTCTGAGATTTAATAGGGCTGTCCAGTTTTTATTTTTGGGGGCGTTTTGGGTCTCCCCAATGGTACTATGTTTGGTCTTTTTCACTCAATAAGATGGGATCTTTTGCAAAAAAAAAAATGACAGTTAGACTATCCAACTGAAGTTCAAATTGCTTAAATGCCAGCGGACCAATCTTTTACTAGTTTTTTTTTACTAAAATTGGGTTGCTAGTTAATTGCAAGATCAAAAGAAGTGCAGTCATCTGATCTAATCTTTCCAGTCCTTATACATATCACCCACATATGACGCCAGTGGTAACCTCCTCTTTGCCCTGAATCAGTTTTTACGTATGAGTAGAGCTGCACAAGAAAACCGGCTGAAACCGAGAACCGAACCGAACCGGAGAAAACCGGACCGAAAGAACCGAACCGATAGAACCGAGGTTAAGGTATAGGTTCTAGTTCTAGAACCGAATTAGAACAGGTATAAGGTATAGGTTTAGGCTGTCGGTTAACCGAAACCGACGGAAAAAAACCGATGATCCTAGGCCGTTAGATCTACCTAACCTCATTAATCCTAGTCGTTCATCCATACTATATTATCTCTTGAAAACCCTAAACGCAGAACCTAGCCTTTAGTTTTTCCTTTTTCCTTTCTCAGTTTCTCTTCTGTTCTTCTCTCTTCTGTTCTTCTCTGGTTCACACAGGCGATAAACACCACCACCATCATCAACTCTCTTTTCTCTGCATCAATCTCTTCACTTGAATCTTGAACACCACCATCATCAACTCTTCCAATCAAAGTTAGTATTACAAACCCTAACTTCGATTCCTTTGATTTTTTTTTTATGTATACGTTCAATTAAATTTAGGATTTATGATTTGATCATATTAGTTTAGTTTGAGATATGGGTTTGTTTTAATTTCTCTGTATATCGATTTGAATTTGATTTCATGTATTTTAATTTGTTGGCAGGGATTTATGAGAAGAACAAGTAGAGGATCTGGATCTGTTGCACAAGAGCGAAAATTAGTCTCAACTAAGGGGTTTTAACCTAAAGGTTTGATTCTTTCTTCTCTTTTTTGGTTTTAATTTGTTGCACAAGTAGAGGATCTGGATCTGTTGCATGTATGATTAAGTTTTTGTTAAAGGGTTTTTTTTCTTAATGAATTTACTTGAGTCTAAAGTTCTTTGTTTCTTTGTTTACTGAATGGAAAAATGTTAAGTATGAGGTTTACTGATCATTCCCCACTTGCTTGAAGTTCTTATAAATGTTTATAAGGGTTTCTTTCAAGGATTTACTTGTTGGGAAAGTGTTTTTCATCTTACAATCTTTTTGATCCTTTCCTACATTACTTCTTCGACAGAAAACGATTAGGATGTTTTCTTTGCTTTGGGTGTTTTCATGTCACTAGTCAGGGTTCTTGTTAGTTGTTACTGATTTCTTTGTTTCAAGTAAGGAACTCCGAGTTCGAGTGGATTTGGTGCAGAACAAGTTATTTTGGTGCGTGATGATTCTGTGAGGAAGGAAACTGCTGTACATATTGGAAAACAAGCTCTTGTTCTGACTATTGCAGAATGAAAAGGCTTAGAATTTCAGGTATTCCAACAGTATTATTCGAGACCAAGCCCCGTTAGATTACATTTTAGTATTACTTAGTGTTTCACGAGTGTACACTATAGTGTGTGATTCAGCCTGACATTGTATTTGTTGTTTATGCAGGATGTTTTGCTTTACAACTTTTTTGGAACATCACCTTTAAAGACTCAATGGAGAGTAGTTTATGGGTATATGAAGGAACAAAATCTTCTCGACTCCAATGATGCAAAATTTCCAAAATTTAACAAGCCAAACACCAAATTCTATGCTCTGAGCTGAAGCAATTGTACGTTGCTATCACTCGTACTAGGCAGAGACTGTGGATCTGTGAGAAAACAGATGATTTCTCGAAGCCTATGTTCGATTACTGGAAGAAGTTATGTCTCGTTCAAGAGAGAGCACTTGATGAATCACTTGTACAAGCAATGCAGGTTACGAGCAGCAAAGAGGAATGGATTTCACGCGGTATCAAGGTTGAACTTTGAACTTGAAACTCTAATCCCTTAAGCACATTCATGATTACACGGTTTCTGTATGGGAAGTTTAATTTAACTGGATTTAGAAAATTTACCTTCCCAACATTTTTGCTTCAAAGAATGTGTTAACCAATACTTATACGTCATTGTTTTATATACTGACATGTGTGACATTGCATGTACTACACAACTGACATTCGTTTATAGATGGGAATCACATGAGTATATCCTATTTTTTCATATAATTAGTTGCATTGTGAATGTGCCTTTTTCAATCTTTCTTACATCCATGCCATGCTACTAACTTATGACCTATTGTGCTCCTGCTCCGGAGATACCATTTTTACATGTTTAATTTTTGTGCAGTTACTGGATGAAGGTAATTTTGAGATGGCGACAATGTGCTTTGAAAGAGCTGGTGATTCATTTTTGGAGAAATTCGCTAAAGCTTCTGGTCTTAGAGCTGCTGTTAGAACTTGGCTTTAGAACTTGAAGACTTCTGTTGATTAAAACTACTATGTTTTATGTTCTGTTTTAAGTTGAAACTTCTATGATTATGGATTATCAATTATGAGAGTATGAAACTTCTGTGAAATTATATGTATCATGTATGTGAGTGAATTTGACAGGAAAATGCAGGAAACAGGGCCTGGAAACTGACAGAAAAAATCTTATTTCTGTCAGTTTTCACTGAATTTTTATTACAGAAATGCCACTGATATTATTTACGAAAATGCTATTGACATGAACCGAAACCGAACCGATAACCGGACCGAACCGATGAAAAACCGAAAAACCGAAAACCGAAGGTTAAGGTTAAGGTTAAGGTTTTCAATCTAGAAACCGAACCCCCTTCGGCTTAAGGTACAGGTTTAGTATCATCGGTTCGGTTAACCGACTTTGTGCAGCTCTACGTATGAGCTGACCTACTAGCATAATGTTAAGTATGAATTAGCAAGAAACTTATCGCAAGGACCCGAGATTGTTATCCAATTGTGAAATAGATGGGTTGGATTACTATCCATTGGGCTACTCGGCGGGCCTCATGTTGTAAGAAGTTCTAACTTACCCATGAGGACGTTAGGGTTTTGTATATAAGCTAGCTACACTCACCTGAGTCTCTTCTATTTATACTCTGATTTTCGCCGTTTTTCTTCTATCCCTCCATCAAACTTACACACTTCGCCGTTTTTCGTCTCTCTCTAGTTTCAATAATCTAGAAAGATCTTTCATTCCGATTTATACTCTGATTACTCTATGAATTGGATTATTGGGAAATATCTTCAGATTTATTACTTACAAACTCAAGAATCAACTGCGCATAATGATATTTGTTCTCAAAAACAAGTCATTTTTGATGTTCCAATGAAGGAGCATTAAGATGGGTTGATGGGTTTGTATCCAATGAAGAAATAATAAAGTTTGATTTCCAATTTTTCTGGGGTCTGTACCAGAAAAATACCAAATAAAAGTTCTGAATGTAACCAAGCTATTTGCTGTTAGCCACCATGAATTAATTAGTCGGAAACGAGATTTGTTTTTTCATTCAAATGTTCTTGTCTTTGTGTTTGTAATATTCTTGGTTCTAATACGTGATATTGTATTATTGTTGTTTAGAAATGATATATTGTACTGATTTTTTTTATTAGAACCTCCAATTTTTTTTGGGGCTTATTGTTTACTGTTAGAATTTGGATATGTTGAATTGAACCGTCATGCACAAATTTGATTGAGGTACCGTATTATTACAAAACTTAATAAAAAAATTGTATGATTGACAGTGGTTGCTAGCTAAGATAGTTTGCCATAGGCGACAAGAAACTATCTCGATTTAGTAACTTAATTTGCAAGCAGCAGTATTTAAGAAGGAAAATTTGTGGTTTTGGCCAATTGAAACACATCGCTGCCAAAATTAAATTTTTCATTTGATATGGTTTCCAAATAAAATTGCACATTGTCTTGGAATCGTTGGTACAGCCTGCTCCTGAGAAAGCATACCATGGGGAACCAAACCCGGCCCCTATAAAGCATACATTTGTTATATCAGTATGGCAGTTTCTAGTCTCATGTTTTGCCATCCTAGAGAACTTGTGCACATTGGTTAGTACTAGAAGTTCTCATTGGGTTTTATCATACCTCTTCTTTACGTTGGTTTTTACTTTTCTTCAATTCTTCCTCTACTAGTTCTTTTGTGCCTAACTCTTTCAACTCCCTAGCACGGTGCTGGCATCAATCATCCTTCACAGGCAAAGGCAATTACGTTTGGGGCCTCATTCCAGCTGGAGTCACTTAGACTATCTGGAGAGAAAGAAGCTGTAGATCAATGGAAGACAAATACATCTACAAAACAGACACAGATTTGGGAATAGAAGCTAGATCTCTTGTGCTAGCATGGGCAAAAGCTGCGGGTAATAGGGTGCATATTAACTTTGCTGCAACTGCACTTTGTGACTGGAACAACATTTTCATATAACTTTGCGACATCACTTTGTAATTTTCTTTTCTTTTCTAGTTACTCTACTCCTAGTAGAGTTTTGTAAATTCTCTTCTCTTAATGAATTTCTCTCTTCTGATCAAAAAAAAAAAAGTTCTTTTTTGCAGTAGATGGTGCTCTGAGCATAATGGTGAGCATGAGTAGGAATCGAACCGATGAAATACGAATTAGCAAAAGCGACTCGTCATTTGTGACTAAATTTCAATAATTGAGCACAAAGTGTAGAAAACTCCTGTGAGAAACTATCTGGTGGCATGGCAGTTTCTCAAAACTTGAATTTTTGTGATCAGTAACATTTGGTAATGTGTTACTTTCGTACTATTGGAATGCTCAATGTTTACTAATCCATGACATTCTTATTAGTCAAAATTAAAAAGTATCAAGGGAGAACTGTGAAGATATGTTGATGTAATTTTTTCCTAAATCACAGAACAAGAAAAACTCGTTTATACAAAATGAAAGACAGAATATAGTTTCAAAATTCCATTTCATTTTATTTCATAATTCTTGAAGGAAGCAATACACAAAATAGTTGTATATACACCACAACTCAAAAGGCAGCAACTACGAGGAAACATGGAAAATAAGCTGTCGAGGAGAAGTGATGATGTCGTTTGTCTGAAAGGAAAAAATCATAATGGTACTGGATCTAAAGGTGTGCTTGATTGACTTCAAAAGTTGTGAACAAGCAACGAGGTGGATCTGCTGATTAAATCCAACAAACAAGAAACGAGGTACGACATTTATTTCCGATACATCATTATCCCGTATGTTTGATGAGATTATGAATTTCGGATTGATATTTCAGTGATGGTCATCTTTCTATCATTTCTGAACCTGCAACCACCATGTTACTTCGTTGGAAAGATGTCAACTACTAATCTGATTTCCGAGACCGCTTATACCGACAGATCTATCCAAAAAAGCTACAGCTCCTACCGATCTCTTTTTCTTCTTCCTCATTTTCTTCATCATTATGATGATAATTGGGATTAACAAATCGGAATCTGGCAGATGATGATCGAAGATCTATGTTATGTTAGAGGGCGGCTCTCTCGGAATCAAACCCTACAAATAGAGAAACAAAACGATTATTATTAGCGGACTGGATCCCCGAAATGAAGTTAGAAAAAGCCCTACATATAGAGGGAACAAGTTCTTTTAGCAGAGGCCCAAAATAATCTGTCTTACGCAGCTCAGTAGTTATACTTGGGCAATGGGTATAGCAATCAGGCAAGGTATGAAGCCTCGTAGAAAACGGGAGTACTACTGAATTTATAACCGTAATTGGTATGAATTGAACTTGCACCTACCATAACTGGAGGCACTGTTTTGCACTGTCTTCCTCAAAATTACTCCATGATTCAAAACTACTCCATGATTCCAAATCAATCATCGCCTGCTCTCAATTTCATTATGCCCATTCTCTTTGAGCAAAGACACTAGTACTCCTGACTACGAGTGGAGTGGGCTAATTATGCGGGCCTCTTGTTTTCTGGAGTGGGCTAACTGTTGGCAGACGTTTCATTAGGGTTTTATATATAAGATGTAACTACACTCTCTTCTATATCTCTCAACCAAACCTAAATTTTACCGTTTTCATTTCATTGTGTTTTGAGTCTGAATCTCTCTGAATAATCAAGAAAGCTCTCTCATATTTATTTGCTCTAATTTACTACGAAATGGATTATAGGGAGCATACTCAGATTTATCTACAATGCACACTCAATCCTCGAACCGCACTATGATATTTCCTCTCAGAAAAAACTTGTAAGATGCTTCATTATCCACTGTGGAGGACTTTGAGTGGCTATGTTCCAGAGAGTACTTAGATTACAATATCAGAGTAAAGATTCGCTCTTTTTTTTTTTTTTTTTTTTTTGTGAATCCTAAATAAAATGTAACCAAACAATTTGTTGCAGCCACCTGAAATTAGTCGGAAAATGATACTTGTACTTTCATCAAATTCATTCAACTTGTTGTGTTTGTATTTATAATTTCTCTAATCAAAAGTGTAATACTCTGAATCTTGAATTAAATGGTTTTTGGGTATGTGTTTTTACTGTTAGAATTCGGAAATGTTCTTGTACACTAGTTTTATATGAGAATTAGATTGCATGCATAAATTGATCAAAACATCATTATCATGATGATATGATAAAAGCATCATTATCATGATGATATGTGAACAATGAACATAGTTGTCACATAAATATTTCTAAATTTTGCCAATGCACAAAACTTCGCTTCAGCTGAAGAAGGTGCAACTTTATATGGATGTCATCAATTGTGACAAGAAATAACATAGTTGACTGCATATGTTATATCTTGGCAAGTTACAATCAGGTATATTAATCTGCTAATGTGACTCCGAAAAACACTCGGGTCTTTGATTGAAAGAAGAGATGTCAGAAGAGACTTTGAAAGTATCTTCTGTTCCTGTGATGATCATAATATCATATATATAAATAAGGACCAAAAACGAAGTTGAACCTTAATATATGTTAACAAAGAGTAATCACATAGATATTTTCGAAATCCCTCAGCTACCAAAACTGAAGAGAATTTAGCAAACTATTGACGGGATGCTTGCTTGAACCCGTATAGTGATTTTTGAAGCTTAAACACCTTGTCTCTCTTTTGAGAGTTAGACCAGGTGAGATTTGAATACAGATTTCCTCATCAAGATCCTCTTGGGGAAAACCACTGTGAACATCTAGCTGATGTATAAGACCAGCCTTTAATGGCTGCCATAGATAACAAATCAAGATCATTGATTTGTATGGTAAAGAAAGCCTGGATTTGTCTTAGATTCATTGTAAATTAGATGAAGAAACACCTGAATTGGGTGTTGATTGGAGAAATGCAAAACCATTATTATGATTTTGATATTAAATATAACAATCTAGGGTCTAATATGTTTGATATCCATGGTAAGAAACTCATGGTCATACACTATTATGAGAAGAAACTCATGAATGGAGAAATTAGCTTGAGAATAGCCAACAAAATAGTGGCCAATGATCTTTGCTCATTGATAACAGTGATAAGCCAACAATGACTATAAATCTTTACTGAGCGGTATATGCAAATACTGAAAAGAATTGCATCCGCGGTGATAAAATTAGGTAGAATTACCAAGCAACTATGGCTGATGTTGTGAATCACATATAACATGCCAAGTGACCACAATAATCGAGAACGACTTCAGTGATGCATCTTTCATGAACATCTACTAAAAGGAAGCTACCAACTGAATTTCAAGTTAAATAGCTAATATTACCACTGATCAATGGCACATCTTATGGGCAGAGTTATTAACAACATGCCACTAAAGGAGATGATCGACTAGCACAAAAGAAATGAGACAGTATGGGTGCTCGCATCTTGTTAATTTATCAAGAATTTTGCATCTAGAATGCACTCACCATAAGTGAAGAGGTAAGTTAGCTTAAAACCTCAATGATCTTTGCTACATTTATTAATGGAATAAGAAATAAATATGATTGTCAGATCTGTTGATACCATACGACAACCTTAATAATGATCTGTTGATCATTATAGGACGACCTTAAAATGATCTATCAAATACTAAAAGATTAATGAACACATTTGCTCATGGGAACTTGAAGTGTTTGAACATGGACGTAGACCATTAACCAGATGTTGACATCTATTTTCCAATAAAAATCAACCAACTCATTGCGAATTGGCGAGAATGTGAGATAGAACTCAAAAATCAACGAAGCACAAGATTCCCAAACTTAGGGAGAAAGAACTACTGTGATACTTTGCTGACATAATTAAGTCAACAACAATGATTCTTTGACATTTGATTGATGTGAAAACAGTAATGCACCGATGTATAATCGGTGGAGATTGATTATTTGCATCTGAAATTTGATGAAGAAAAGTCTGACTTATCTTGGGCAAAAATCCAAAGATAGAATGTCTATTTTTGTGAATGTAGGGCCAATACCAAAGCATAATCTATGGTGTTGGCAGTAATATGATGAAGATGGATATAAGACAACGAAATTTTGCATACTAGCATGATTAACTAGTTGTTCCTGAATTGAAAGTAACAAAGTCGACACAACATTGTTACGTATCCTTGATAATGGAAACTAATGGTCACCGTAAATCGGTAGAGCCAGATGACCATTGAGACTTGACGCTGGTGAATAAACAAATTCCAGCATATCTTTAGCGTCCCCTAACTTGGGAAGAAAAAAGCAAAAAAAAAAAAAAAAAAAGGTAGAAAATAAAAACTTTGTACATAACTTAGTTACTGATAACCATAACTCTGTAAATGAATCATCGGTCAACCCAATCAAATGTTGGAGTTGGAAACTTAAGTGATACAAATACATCATTAATTATCTCTGTTTTTGATTTTAAGAGATAGAAAAAGACATCTTTTGATCATGCTTAAAGACAATTGTTGGTGTGAAAACTTTGATAGTCCGATATATGACACCAACAAACACATAATAAGCAAATGTAATAACTATACGATCCTTATCTTGTGTCACTTTTCATAAAGTAACGACTTTGACTTAGGACGTATGTTATAACAGACATAAAATTCTTGGATAAATCTCAAGAACAAAAATATTTATGAGTGAAACCAAGGGTAACAGATAATGATCTGTTGATGAATTTACATTTCTGCACCAAAGGTTTGAACGATTAATAAGAGAATATAGGATATATTAGCTCAAGGGATCAGAACATATCATTGACTACATATATCCAGATCTTTTAGTTAAAGTACTCACGATACTTAAGATTTCATTCCATTTAATACGAATATTATTGGATATGCTCGACTTATTTCTGGTATATTTCTACTGTTTCCAAATATAATGGAAATATTTGATTAACTACAGGATTTCCCGTATCATCTCTTTTATTGATTATCTGAATGGGATCTTCTTGACAGAGAAGAACAACAAACTATATTCCAATGAATGTTCAGTTGATCATTCATGGCGTTTTTTTGCTAGAATAGCAACGAAAAAAAATGATGATAATTATCTTTATCAATGCTAAGATTCACTAATTTTGGATGTAAAATCGTGAATGTAATACCATGGCTTTGTTGCTGATGGATTGAAAAATTGCATAGAAAGTTAAAGGTAAGGATCTTGATCGTAAAAACCTTTCAATAATAATCTAATTACTTGAGTGGTGATGAAACAACAACCACTATCAGAATTTTGCCAAAAATTCATGGCCTTTTTTTGTATATATCAAAAATATGTACTTGAGCAATCTCAGCAACAAGCAGATGGAACATTGATTTAATTTATATGTAACGTATGCCATCAATACGTTCATATTACGCGGAAGCAATTGGATCGAAAGCTTATGTCATTCCTCTTACACAGGTGTCAATAGTTATCACCAGTAAGTAATTTCTTGAATGAAACGGAAGTATAATTATCAGCCGAAATGAACATAAAAAAAGATTGTTCGATGGCTTACCTGAATCAGTGCTGGTGTGAAACTCCTTTGATGGAGGCCGAGTTGGAGGAGTGCCATCATAGCCTAAACATGGAGAATTAGAGGAAAAATTTTTTTTTAACCCCCTTGGTTTTCTCTCGACTAATCTAGCTCTAGTATACCATAAAACAATATGACACTGAATTTGATTCTCTCACAACTGTGTAGAGATTGTTTTCATTCACTGCTTTATATTGCAAAAGTAAATACATGATACATGACTCGATACAGGATGACTATTCAAGCTAAGAAGTAGGAAGACTAACTTAGAGCATCTCCAACAGCGGGTGGATGTCTTATTTTTTTTATGACACATAGGATATAAGACCCTCATTTAACTAAAATCAATCTCCAATAGTGGGGTCCTATAAATTAGGGTGATGACATAGACAAACAAAAGGTCTTAGAGAAAGTCTTATCTAGACTTTCGGTAAGACCTCCACGTCATCAATTTAACTAATTTTTATATTTAAATTATTGGTTGACAATAAAATGAACCAATAAGAAACCAGAAAATCAATTTATTTTGTTAATTAGTTATATCCATGTAACAAACTTCAGGGTTAAACTGTTATACTATTGGAGATGATTAATTGGTTCAAAAGTCTTATCTATTAAAACCTCATAAATGAAGGTCTAAATAAGACCTCCACATAGGATTTTTAGCACCCATTATTGGAGATGCTCTTACAGCATAGTTATCTAGCTAATGAATAGGAAGACTTAGTTTCATAGTTGCAACAGACTGATCTTTTAGTTAGACGACTATGACTAACTCAACATTAACATGGTACGTGCGTAATACAATACAGACAATATATTCTTTCACCTATATAAGATAACTTTATTACACTTCTTCGTTTATTCATAGAAAATTTGGGCAACAACAATTCTGAAGATCAGGCTTATGGATGAGCGAAGCACCACCATCAATGCGACCGGAAAATCAAGATGTGCCATTGGCACTCAGTTTAGTAAAGTACTAATCAAATGAACCACCGATTAATAAATATAGTTTGACGCAAACCAGCAGGTCTGTTATATTTTAGATTTGAAATGGTTTGAATTTCCGTTGTTGAGTACTCAACAATTTCAGAGAATGATTTTGTCTGTAGAATTTCCATTTTCAGTATTTTTACAGGAACAAGAATTGATGTTGTAATGATAGTTTTTGATCTCATTTGCAGCTAATATTTGGATAATTTATCAGGTGGTATCTTAGTTTTGACTAGGATGTCATCCGATTCTTTCAACATCAAGAGAATAGAGGGACTGATTTCTGTCCGGTATACAATGGAACCTCTGTATAAGAATATCTTTGGGACCACGAAAAAATATTCTTATATAGAGGTTATTTTTATATGGAGGTCTACCTTGGAAAACTCAATTTTTTTTGCTACACCTATACCTAGAAATGTACATACGTATGTATGGGAACACACAAAAATGTACCTAAGTAATACAAATACTGATCAATCTTTGTTTAGTTGCACAAAACTCAACAATTGCGTAAAAAACTAATAAGCAAAACTATACGAGTGAAACTACTTGTAATCAATTGTGGAAGAAAAACATCGAATCCACTATGAATCAAAAGGATCTTACAAAATGGTTACACAAATCTCTACATCTTAAATTTTAATGTACGACAAGACATATACTATTTGTATTATAGTGTCAATTATTCTTATATGGAGGTAAGTTACTTAAGACGGGACCGGAAAAAATTATGACTTATTCCAATATGGAGTTTATTCTTAAATATAACTGGCCCAAAATTTTTATTCTTATATGGAGGTTATTCCTATATAGAGTATTCTTATATAGAGGTTCTACTGTAAAACTTTTTCCTGAATTGGATGGGTACGTGGAATTCACTGGGCTAATTCTTTGGGCTTCATGTTGTGCTACAAATGGATGATGTTTTTGCCCAATTATAAGGGGCGCACGTTACGCTAGGGTTTTGAATATAAACTAGCTACTACTACACTCTATTCTCATTCACTCACTCAACCAATCTAAAAAAAATGAGTGCCGTCTATCTCTTTTGATTGAATCTCTCTCTAATTTGAATCCAGAGCAGCTCTTTCATTTGACTCTGAATCCAGCTACACACACAAGAATCGATCGCAGGATGATATTTCCTCTCAAAAATAATTTAGATCCAGACTCGTTGACAATTGCTTGGGTCGCCGCCAATTATTACTCAATATGAGTAGATACACTGCCAGGTTTTTATGTGGAAGTCAGCTGTCTGCATTTATCTGGGTGTTGGATCCTTCATTATAAAATTAGATTGGAAGATGATTAAGCTACGGAAGAGAGAGGATGCTTACAAATTAATTAATGATTCAACCTGTGAACCAGAGTAGGAATCGTCTATCAATGTAATACAATATGAGTGTTTTGAAAGTAACCTAACAGTTTGATGCTAGCCACCAGAAAGTAGACAAGAACAAAACTTGTATTTTCATTAATCTATTATGTTGTGTTGTATTTCTAGTTTTTTCGATTTCTGTTTCTAAATAGAATTATTTTCATGATCTGATTTACCCCCAAGTTTTGGGTATCTGTTGTTAGTTGGTTCTCAATTCGAACTTGGGTTTGTTGGTTCTCAATTCGATCTTGGGTTTGTTGGTTCTCAATTGGACATCAAAGTGTGATCCATGAACGAAATAATTCATTTTCATACCTGATTTCGCATTGTGGTTTCAGTAGATACTTGTTGATTTCATAAGCCTAGTGAGAAGCTGCTCTGAGGCATATTAGAAGACTTGCATTGATAGCCTGGAACTATCTGATTAAGTGAGCTTAGTGATGATAATGCATCTTAAAGCTATATAGACTGAATTTTGCTGCTTGCAAAATCATTACAGAATCTTAAGTATGCCTCAGTGACCTCTTTGATTTAAAAATGAAAGTTTTAATCCATATGGTTTCAAAATGAAACTGCACATGATCTTTGAATCACAGGTACAGCCTTCTCCTAAGAGAGCATTGCATGGAAAATCAATCAGCCAACCCCGGCCCCTATAATGCTAATAGCAGGGGTAACCAATTAAAGTGAAGGATGTAACATTCACTGGATCAGATAACGGACTAAGGATTAAAACATGGCTGAAACCAAGTGATGGCTTTGCCAAAAACTTGATTAAGATCCTCATTAGCAAATATTATTTTCACAAGGATGTCAGACCTGAGTTTTGATGCAAGGTTGAGAAGATTTTGTCAAAAGGGGCACCATAGTCACAAGCACCGGAGGATTCAATTAATTAGTATTGCAAGACAAACTTTACGTTATGCAAAGATTCAATTTTATGATGTCTAAAGTTATAGCATAT
>JAJJMA010013518.1:0-14085 GCA_023529015.1 Papaver nudicaule | reverse complement strand
CATGTACGTAAGCTTGATATCATTTTGTTAGTAACGACAAAAACAAAAGATTTGTTTGTATGTCAAAGGTGATTTGATTAGTCCACGTAGTTGTATTTTACATGTACATGACGTTCAAAACAAAATTAGTGGTGAACACGTTTAGTGGTAAACAAAAGATCCTTATTTACGTGCAGAAATGTTCGCATAGAAAAGAAGAGAGATGTTGCAATGAAATATTCAACTGCATAGATTTTGAACCACTATCGTCGACTACAGTATTGTTATCCAAGCAGTGATGCAGGACGGCAGTATCTATTGAAATTTTGATAGGGTTGATACCAAACTGATCCATACCATCTTGCACCGTTGGATCATCTATATGTAGCAACCATATCAAATAATGGTATCAACCATGTAAAATAAGAGTTGGACGACTCTTAAAATTTGTTCATGAAAATGTCATTCATGTTTGACTTTGTTGAGATATAGCTCACTTTGTATTGGCTTTCACAGGAGAGTTGGATTTATAACTTGTGTGATGATGAGTCTAATATGATCACATATACTCTGCATGCGTTTGCCCCTACATGATCAAACTTTTGCATATTTATAGCTGAAATTATTTTTTCTGTGGCCGACTTGTTACTTTATCTAAGCAAGACTACCGCCTGACATGGCAAACAAAATTTGGAGTAACGTATTTAGTATGAAAAATGTAGGCAAAGCTGAAACCTACAGTAATTTTGGAATAAATTCAGAATACAAGAACCAAGATATACTTTTGGTGCGTATGGAAGTTTTGGCGGCGGCGCTGTGGTGGCGGGTGGGTGATTATGAGTGAATGACAGGGGAGGCTGGCTGAGGTGATTGGAGAGCAGCGATGGAGGTAAAAATGAAACATTTTCGTTGCAGTGGCTAGGCTTTTAGGGGAAGTGTTATGTGGACAGCTTTTTGGGCTTTGTTGTAGCCAGTTAATGAAGGTGTTATTGGGCTTTTATAAGTTGCGGAGGTACTTTGGGCTTGGTTGTGTTTCTTAGTTTTCGTGTATTGTTTGGAGTCGACTACTGTCTACTGTGCACTCTTTAAGGTACACTGGTGCAGACAAGTTTTGAATTCAGGTCGTTCAGTAATACACTGGTGCAGACGAGTTTTGAATTCAAGTTGTTCAATAATACACGATGAATTATTCAAAACTTAATCGACAAGTTTCATATGCTAACTCATTCTTTATATTTTTCTAGCAGGTCAGCTCATCATATACAGTAGAACACATACAATTACAACAAGCGATTTCAAAGGAAAAGGGAATCATATGAAGCAAAACAGAATGAGTAAATGGAACTTATACTAGAAATTTAACAACTACCAGGCAGGACTTGTCCTAGATGTGTTGTAGCGGCGCTGAAACAAAAGCTAGAAGCAGGTTTCTTTGCGTAAGTGAGCTTAACTTGGTATAATTTGATTCCATTGCACGGGTTAGTAGCACTGCAATGGAGATTAACTGCTATTGGTGTTGCCGAGGTTCCATATACATTTAGGTACGTCACTCCGCTGATCTTGATTCCAGAATTCTAATTTGTGGTACAGAAAAATATACAGACAAAAATCAGACGAATGTTTTACGGAATGGAAAAATGATACTTAAATACTAACATAAACATTTCAACACCAAGCAATTTGATCACTTCTTACCTGCTTAGTACACTGCGAATTACCGCCGGGACAATATATCTGATCAATAATGATAGGGTTTCGGACATTAATCATACGGATGTTTTGATACAGTACGTTTTTCACGTAACCATTACTTGGTCTTGGCCATGTTTTAATCCTTAGCCCATTATCTGATCCAGTGAAGGTTACATCCTTCACTACAATTCCCTCCACCCCTGCCTCATTCGGACTTCTAGCCAAACTTCCAATACTGTTAAATAACCATTTATGAATTCATTCACCAAGTCATTATACAGATTCTCACAGTTGAATAAGACAATTAACATGTGTTTGAGTGAATGCAAGATAAATCAATCATGAAACATACCTAATGCCGTGTCCAGGTCCACATCTTACGCGCTGAATCAATAGTTTTTTGGTTCCAGGGCCAATTGCAATACAGTCATCACCAGTTCCAATGCTTGAATCCACAATTGTAACACCAGTTGACGATTGTATGTCTATGCCATCTGTGTTAGGGCTTTGATCAGGCGCAATAAGAACTACCCGTCTAACCCTCATGTTAGTGCAACCATTGATAGACATATGAGACCATTGGCTGTCAACTGATACGATTCCATTCACAAAACCATTTTTCACATTGTCTAAGGATAGCGACTGCATTGACACACATCGAAAAATCTTGTCAAATTCTATGCCTATTGTGTTCAAATTTTACATAATTGCTAACTATTGGACTCAAAATAATATGCCAATTAAGCTAAAATAGCTAGAGTAAATTGGAATTGAAATGTACTCCCTCCGTCCCAAAAAAATAGGCCAGTTTGACTTTTTCCTATTTTTTTCCAAAGTTTTGGGAACTTAATTGAACTAAAAATATTTGACTTGAACTAATTTTTTTTTCATGATTGGTTTATAGTTGACATGTATCATGGGTTAGCAAAAAAAAACTTAGTTTAAATCAAATATTTTTAGTTCAATTAAGTTCCAAAAACTTTGGAAAAAAATAGGAAAAAATCAAACTGGCCTATTTTTTTGGGACGGAGGGAGTATATACGTACCGTTGCACCTTGGGGGCAGCTTCGACCAGATCGCCTGCAATCCCAAAAATGATATCCACGCGCATTTAAGATCCCTCCACCCTTCCCACCATTGATCGTTAAACCATTGATGCCATGGAACAAAATCCAATTCCGAGAATTCCCAATAACCCAATAGTTTTTAGGAGGAGCCTGTATTGTACCATCAATTTGAACTGTAACTCTTTTACTTCTACATGGACCATTAAAAACTAATGTTTTGACCAAATAAGTTCCTCGAGGTATCCACATTGTTGCTGGTTTTCTTGAATTACATGCTAAAGACCACGCACGTAAAAAGGATTTCGTCGAATCCGTTCTACCATTTGGTTTTGCTCCATATCTTACAACATTATAAGTAGCTGCATTTGTTGATAATGGAAATATGATGACCATAAGTATGAGATTAAGAGAAAATAAGATGATTTTCTTAGCCATTTTTGGGACAATGGTTCAGATTTGAAGAGTGTGAAACCAGAGAGATAGAGAGTTTATGATTGCGAATGAACACGTAAAGACGGCCGGAAGTACATATACATTAGTTTTGGATTCCTGTGTTACAGAAGTCATACTGCAAGTGAGAATATGATCTGTGAACACATGGAGGATCATTACTAGGGAGTAATACCAGGCGGGATAAAAGCCTTGATCCATGTCGATGACATTATTAGTCCCATGTTTAGATTATCCTAATTTGATTCGTAGGATACCTACTAAAGTTGCAACAAAAAATCATTAAGAAAATAGAGACTACCAAAAAATCATCATCAGTGACGAATGTAAGCTAGAATTTGTTCTTTATAAGCTGTAGTGATATGATAAGTCAACTTGGTTATAACTGCACATGAATTTTGAAAACACAAGTACGAAGCACGTTAGTGAGAAGTGACAATGTGGATACCCCCGATTAACTAATTTTGTGTGTCAAGGGGTCGATCATAGGGGAAAGAGAAGTGACATGGGGTTTAAGCCTATTGTGTGACTACTCTAAAGTCAAGTGGCCCGGAAGCAATATTCGATAGTCAATGTAGTACACTACTTGACACATGAAGGTAATCTTGGGAGTAATTACTATTCAAAAAAAATCTTGGGAGTAATTGCAGGCAGCATAAAAGCCTTGGTTTAAGCACATTCATATCCGAGCTAGTTTTCTAAGCTCCACTGGGTATGTTGTAAGAAGGTTAGGGGCTATAGGTTATTCATAATGAATCCTATATGAGCCAAAAAAAATCGTTCTACACCTACCGAGAAAAATTCACCGAACTTTTTTTTTCAGGAGCTAATTAATGGCTTAATTTTACACGAATATTAATAAGTTCCAACCCTGAATCTATTTCTGAAAAATCTAACCACAGGACTTACCACTGTAACTGAGTTTCCAGTATTTCCAGTACATTGTATAGGAGGTGTCGAGGTGATATATGATAAGTCAACTTGGTTGTAAGTTTTGCACATGGCTTTTTTTCAAAACGATAGGCGCGTTTGATAAGCAATCACTTGGAGATTCCCAGCTTTGTACGGATGACCAGTCAATGAACTTTATTACGCATGTTTCTTTTCCGTATTTCACGTGTAAATTGTTATTACAGGTTTTACTAAAAGTATTACTTCAGCAACTCCAAAATAGAAGGTATTTTACTAGGCAGGCGGCTAGGAGCCAGGGGCCATTGCCCCATTGCCTTTTACCCCTTCATGCATCTTTTTCATGCATATTTTTGTAAAATACCACTCCATAACCATAACAAACTACTGCATCTTGGATTAAAATAGGAATGAGACATTGAGGGTATTTTGATTCTTGAAAGAAAAATTGATCAGTAAAGAGAATTGCATTGAGATAAAAATAGCAGAAACACTGTTTTGAATTTATATTAAGGATGTAAAAAGTTAATTACATTTGAAGAATAAGTTTCTTTTGCTAACTCATGCCCACGTTATGCTAGCAGGTCAGCTCATCCTATACGACAGAATAGAGTTACAATGAGGAAACTAGGGGAAAATGCTAGAAACAATTTCCCGGAATGCGTTTTCCTTGAGATATTCCCATGGCGCTGAAGCAAAATGATGTAGCTGGTTTCTTTGAATAAGTAAGCTTTACATGGTATAATTTGATTCCGTTGCACGGATTAGTAGCACTGCAATGGAGATTAACGGCAATCGGTGTTGCGGATGTTCCACGGACATTTAGATATGTCACCCCACTGATCTTGACTCCAGAGTGCTAAGATTTAAACAAATTAGGAATATCAGCATAAAAGTTATAATCTTCTTATTATTGACGAATCCTAATATTCGAGGATTTTGATCACTTCTTACCTGCTTAGTACACTGGGAGTTACCACCTGGACAGTATATCTGGTCAATGATGATAGGATTTCGAACATTTTTCATAATGATATTTTGATAAAGAACATTTTTTACAAAACCATTGCTTGGTTTCGGCCATGTTTTAATCCTTAAACCATTGTCTGATCCAGTGAATGTTACATCCTTCACTACAATTCCTTGAACCCCTTCTTCATTCCGACTTCTTGCCAGACTTCCAATGCTGCACATTTATGAACATAATTAAAAAATATAATTAAGCATGTTCTCGGTTGAAATGCAAGTTTATACTCCAGTAATTCATACCTGATACCGTGGCCAGGACCACATCCTACACGCTGAACCAGTAGCTTTTTGGTTCCAGGACCAATAGCTATACAATCATCACCAGTTTTGATGCTTGAATCGATGATTGTAATGCCCGTTGATGACTGTATGTCAATGCCATCGGTATTAGGACTTTGATCTGGCGCAATGAGAGTCACCTTTCGAACCAATATATTCTTGCAACCATTGATAGCCAATTTGAGAAAATTGGCTGTCGACTGATTTCAATCCGCTAATTATACCATTTCTCACGTCTTGTAATGTTAGCGACTGCGTACATAGACAGCAAATTCATGTCAAATTATAACTCAAAATTAAGTTGGAACAGATTCTAGCAAAAGTTCAGAAGAAATACATACAATTGCACCTTCTGGGCAATTTGCGCCTGACCGCCTACAATTCCAAAAGTTTGATCCGCGCCCATCTAAGATACCACCATTGATTGTCAAGCCGTTGATCCCATGGAACAAAATCCAATTCCGAGACTTCCCAATAATCCAATAGTTCTTGCCAGGAGGCGCCTGAATTTTGCCATCAATTTGAACAGTGACTATTTTACTTCTACATGGACCGCCGAAAACGATTGTCTTGACCAAATAAGTACCTCGAGGTATCCACATTGTCGCTGGTTTCTTTGATTTACATGCCGCAGACCATGCTCTAAGGAAAGGTCTTGTCGAATCCGTTCTTCCATTCGGTTTCGCTCCGTATTTTAACACATTATATGTTGCTGCATTTGTTGAAATTGGAAATGCAACAAAGATGAAGAGAAATACGAATTGAAGAGCAAATAGGACAATCAGGTTAGCCATTTTTTGGTGAAAACTCAAGAGTGTAAAAACTCGAAAGTGTGGAACCAGAGAAAGAGAGAGTTGATTGAATGGTATGTGATAAGCAACTGGAGTACTTATAATACAGTTATTATGGTTAGATTCATGAACCAAAAAGTCGTACGGAAGTGAGAATGTGCA
Organism: Papaver nudicaule; assembly: GCA_023529015.1. Taxonomy (NCBI): domain Eukaryota; kingdom Viridiplantae; phylum Streptophyta; class Magnoliopsida; order Ranunculales; family Papaveraceae; genus Papaver; species Papaver nudicaule. The sequence goes on along the minus strand of JAJJMA010013518.1, from coordinate 7,727 downwards.
GACGTACAGCACATGGAGGAATGTAACTAGGGAGTAATGTAAGGCGGGATGCTTGCCATCTTTCAAGCCAACATCATGCTGGGAGCCGTTTTAGATGACTATCTAGAGTGTAGACTAGGGGGAAACAAAGTAGCATGATGCGAATGACATAAAATATTTCTACTTGTCTCCAACTCTCCATAAATTAAATGGTCGTAGTGCTTGATGATGTCCCCTTGAGGCTCATAAGCTTTTTCTGAATTAAGCTCCTTATTCCTCAATATCAGTGGAAGTCACTGGTTTTGAACTGTGCCTAATTCAATTTTGTTGGGAGGTGCAGTTGTTGACTTGTCATTTCAAGACTGAAAAATCAATTTTGTTCATCCACAATATAAAAACCCGAAATTTCTCGCCGTGGCACTTCTTTTGATCTAAACTGTTAATGCCGTAGATAGGTGGATTCCATTTTTTTCAATTTTGTTCATCCACAATATCTTGTGCAAACTTCGGTGTACCACAACTAAAGTTCCGAATGGATGCACGGTAACGCAATAGACACAGTATCCAAACAGAACTGCAATGTGAATGCGATTAGGTGCCTTCTTTTCAACGAAGTTCATCACCAGTGACGCAGGCAAACTAGTGGTTTCGAAGATCTCGTGCACATGGCTTAAAAAAAATATATATATCCCAAACAAAATCACATCTTTTCGTCAAAATTGTACGCAAACATATTCTAACTCTGAACTTGTCATTGGTCTCAAGTGATCATATCACATGGGATTTGATATGTTTATGTTCATTGTTCTGCATAGAAAAAGAGGTAATTAATTATCTTCCACTAGTTAATTCTTATTATTAATACCTTTAGACCTTTGTCCTTATATTTTTATTTAAATTTTGAATCGAGCGGCAAGTATTAAATTTGTTGAGACTGATTCAAGTTCATGGTATTCGAGTAGATTCCTACAATGATAGAACAAGGAGATGAAGCTAGGGATATTATTGCTACACTTTTTTTACTGTTTACAATTGATGTACGCTACAGGCTGCTAGACTAGACCAGTAAGCAGGCACGTCTGTAGTAAATCCGGATTGAGTATTACGACTGTGTTTGGCTGCACGCCATGTTGCAGTGACTTATTGTGCACATTCAAATCAGTGGGTAACAATGTTCGGTTTGTACGCAAATTTTGCATATATAATTGCGTAGGTAAACACCGACAGGTCACAGGTTTGATTGATACAAGCGTACAGTAGTTGAATTACAACAACCTTTCTCTGTTACAAAAAAGAAGAGCTCAAGTAAAAGCAACAATCTTAGGGCACACCATGGAATATATGCAACATGGGGAGGTGATTTTGAACAGGAGAAGGATGTTTTAGGACTTTGCCCTTAGTTCAAATGAAGAATAATGGTGATTATATCTGCAGACATGTTTCTTTCGCTAACTCGTACTCGTGTTATGCTAGTAGGTCAGCTCCATACACTTATTCACTAGAAACAGCTTCCTGGCAGGACTTGTCCTCGAGATGTACCCGCGGCACTGAAACAAAAGGACTTGGCAGGTTTCTTAGAATAACTGAGCTTAACATTGTACAGTTTGATCCCTTCGCAAGGGGTGGTGGGACTACAACGCAAACTCACGGCAATTGGTGATGACGATGTTCCATGGACATTTAAGTATGTCACACCACTGATCTTGATTCCAGAATTCTAATTTTCAAACAAAAAACAAATATCATTTAGAACAGAAGAAATTGTTAAAGCATTGAGTTTAATAAACGATGCACAAAATATTTGGTAAGAGGTATTGAGTTTCACCTGGTTAGGGCAGCCTTTGTCACTAGGGCAATATGTCTGATCAATAATAATAGGATTTCGAACATTATTCATAACAATGTTTTGGTAAAGAACGTTCTTTACGAAACCGTTGCTTGGTCTTGCCCACGTTTTAATCCGTACACCGTTGTCTGATCCGGTGAAAGTTACGTCCTTCACTACAATTCCTTGCACTCCTGCTTCATTCTGGGTTCTAGCTAAACTTCCAATACTGTTGAGTCATTCAGGCGAGCATTTAACTAGTTAAAATCTTGTTGTCAATTAGATGAATCAAGGCATATAATGTACTTGAGTACTGAATTTAAATTTTAGCGAACCTAATTCCGTGCCCAGGACCACATTTTACACGTTGAACCAACAGCTTTTTGGTTCCCGGACCAATTGCAATACAGTCATCGCCTGTTCCGATGGTAGAATCAATGATTGTAACACCAGTTGACGACTGCAAGTCTATACCGTCGGTGTTAGGGCTTTGAGCGGGTGCAATAATTGTAACTCGTTGAATCATCATTTTGTTGCAGCCATTGATAGATATGTGGGATTGTTGGCTGTTGATTGATGTTAACCCACTGATCATGCCGTTTTTCACATTGTCTAGAGACAGCGACTGCGCATAACACAAGAATAATTATGTCATTAAATGTCTAATAAATTCAGTATTTTTGTACTATTGGGCTGAACTTGTCACACTACTGTTTAATAAAGAAATTTAGCATAAATGTAGACCAAATTGAACAATACAATTATACATACCACTGCACCTTGTGGGCATTTTCCGCCAGATCTCCTACAATTCCAAAACTGAGATCCACGAGCATCTAACACCCCGCCGTTTATCGTTAAACCATCGATACCATGAAACAAAATCCAATTCCGAGAATTCCCAATAACCCAAATGTTCTTAGGAGGCGCCACAATTTTACCATCAAATTGTACTGTGACTCTTTTACTTCTACATGGACCACTAAAAGTTGCTTTCTTTACCAGATAAGTTCCTTGTGGAATCCACATTGTCGCCGGTTTTTTGGATTGGCAAGCTAAAGACCATGCTTGTAAAAAAGCTTTGGTCGAATCGGTTCTCCCATTTGGCTTTGCTCCATATCTTAAAACACTATATGTAGCTGCATTTGTTAACAATGGGAATGTGATGAAAAAAAGTATGAGTTTAAGAGAAAATGAGATGATTCCATTAGCCATTGTAGCTAGAGAAATAGAGACAATTGGATGATTAAGAGAGTATAAACTAATGAATGCAAGTTAAAGACCGTTGGAAGTATTTATAGTTGGCTAGAGTTTGATCAACTTAATCAAAAAAAATAGATTAAGGAATCAAAGTTGGAACAAAAATTAATGGAATGGTAAGTGTGAAGAAGGGAGAACATGCACATGGAAGAAGGTAATCAAGGAGTAACATAAGGCGGGATAAATGCCTTACTTCATGCTAAGATATCATGCAAATGAGGTACTGATAGTGTTTTATGTGTCACTGTCCTATAAGCCCTATGCCCTGACTAGGGGAATTGTACAATAAGTCGTGCTTGCTCATGTTACTGAATATATGCATATATGTTATCCAATTACATGCCAGGAAGGGTGCATGTAGACTCAAGAGCTACCATGTGAGTTTATTCTCCAAATGATGATCACTTTCCTTGATGCTGTCACAGTTATTGGAAATTACATCCAAAATTCCTAGTTTCTAATAGATTATGATTGAAATTGGTTTTCTGGTTTGCTTCAAAATTATCTTTCACATGCTGCTACATACAATTTGATCACCAATGAGGTGCACAGGATCTTCAAAAATTTATAATAAAGAAAATGAATAACAAAAAATTCTTTTGTTTATTTTTTTACTTTAGAAAAATAATAAATTTCAATAAATTAAATGTTGATTATACAAATCCTTAGGCAATTATATGCCATTATGGAAGCTGTTAGGTGATAAGATAAGTTAAGTTATACAAGTGCACATGGGTGTACGAAATTCAGGTAATCATGGAAGCTTTAAGCCTTTAACTATCAACGGTAAGGTTCTTCCAAGCTGACGCACAATCGTTCATGCCGCGAGGCGTTTTCGGATAATTCGTGCCTTTATCTCTGCCGGGAGAAAACTGTGTGCGATACAACAATTGAAAAACCACTAGATTCATGAAACATCAGCCAAACAAAGTGCATACATTCTTTAATTTGCTGCAAAAATGAACTAGGTACATGTTAGCTATTTATTGACGTGGTATCTGCAAAGCTGGGACGGACCCAGGGTTTTTTTTTTTTTTTTTACAGGCCGAGCTAGTAACTTGTTTTGATAAAATGTAGAAATTAAGCTTGTGAACCTGGAGGGAAACCCAGGATTTAGCCCTCTCATGGATTTTTCACCTGAAATTTTGAGTTGAAATATTTCATGTGAATGGGGATATCTATCTTGCGGTGAGAATCTGCATCCTAACTCAAAAATTCACCATTGCGGACCACTGTCAGCCAAAATTTTCCACATGATCTAAATTTTTTCATGTGACCTAATGCAACATTGTGATCCCTACAATGGCCATGTCTGCCAAAAGCTACCTTGTGGCACAAGTCTATCATGTGATCCTCCAATACATCATTGTCATCCAGAATCTGTTTGGCCACCAAATCAAAAGAAAAGAAATCGAGAAGAGACAAAAGAATGGTAAATAATGGAGATGCAGGGTATCGAACCCTGTACCTCTCGCATGCAAAGCGAGCGCTCTACCATTTGAGCTACATCCCCTTCTTGTCCCAGTAACTGAAATGAATTATATCACCTATTGCCATATTAATTTAAACTTAATCTGTCCACAATTTGTTTCAACCAAAGGAACCTGTACATGTCCATAGCTATGGTGGAGTGAACAAGGATTCATAGATTTTCATGAGAGTAAGTCTAAGAGGTGTAAAACGTTTGACACCTCTATTTTTTGTGATGTGCTGGCATGGTACATTTTACACCTCTATTAGGACCCATATTTTAAACGTTTTACTATTTTTGAAAAGAAAGGATATACCAGAAAATCTTAATATTGTTGGAGTAGCTAGGAGCGGTATACACTTGCCTGGGCCCTCCTCCCTAATTGAGTTAGCTGTTCAATTTGTTAATGAATGTTTTACGTTGGAGGATCTAATTAAGCTTGTATGATCCTGAAATAGAACTTTGAGGATCCAGTAACTGATGAAAAATCGGTTAAACTTCCTAATACGATGCTGTTCGCAAACAGGAATAGCTGGTTCTGTTATTCCAGCACGGTTCGGTTGTGTTGGCTAGTGTATCTCTAGTAAGTAAACATGCATCACCGCACATTAGTTGTACGTGCCCTGGACATATTAATGGCTTTTAAAAATTTGTAGGAATGGCATAACCGATCACATCAAACAACAATTCAGCACACAAAACTCAAATTGCAGCATTGTTCAACTGGGAAATCATTTCCTTTCTTTCTCATTTGAATTGCAGGACCCGCCCAAACAGGCAAAGCCGCTGTAAAATATGCATTCATCAATGGGTATAGATCGAGAAGATCACCTTAAATCACTTGGTTTCATTGGTATATACGCAGAAGCTTTCAGTATCATATACAAATGGAGAGAAATCCTTTTCAAAATCACTCTTACTCTTGTTTTTCCTCTTTCTCTCATCTTCTTCGCTACCCTGGAGGTCATTAAACATATATCCCTAAATATTCATAGCCAAGATGATCCCCATTTCATGATTGGTATGGGTTTATTCATTGCCGGATACAACTGCCTCGTTATCATTGTTTCGGTTCTTTCTACGTCCGCCGTTGTTTTCATTGTTGCTTGTGTTTATATCAAGGATGATGATGCTATAACGTTGGGTAACATTATAAATGTCGTTCCTAGAGTTTGGAAAAAACTTATAATTACATCATTCTTATGGTACATCGTTTTTCAAATAAGCTACATAATTCTAGCATTTGCGATAATTTTTCTGGTTGTGGGCTTAGGAATAGTCACAAAAGCTTCATTGTCAGGCGTTTTTGTGACAATCATGGCAATTTTACTAACCGTTCACATTGCGGCGTCCATATGCTTCAATGTTTTTCATCATATGGCTTGTGTTGTATCTGTACTTGAAGAGGGATTTTTTGGCATTAAAGCCATGCAGAGAAGTTTTACATTGATCAAGGGTAAGCTTTCGAGTTCCTTGGCGATCAGCGCTGTCTTGTATTGTTTCCTACTTTTGGTTCAGATTGGAATTTCTGTGGTTTTTTTGCGGGAACTTAAACTATCACATTTTTCTGTATCGTTTGGTTGGGAGAAGTTTATTCGGACAATATATACAATATTATGTCTCTTTGTTGTTGTTGCGGTGATTCTGACCGCACATGTAATTCAGTCAGTGATGTATTTTGTCTGCAAATCTTACCACAACGAAAGGATTGACAATACAGTTCTTCAGAATCACCTCCGGTTGTACCTTACAAGTTCTGAGACTTGGGACACACAAAAAGGAATTACGATTTCAACAGAGGTGTAGATCAAAAACCATAAAAGGCGCAACAAGACTTAAGGGGTTTAACTCAATGGTACTCTCCTTGTGATGAACTCATGCAGTAGCAACCCAAATTTTGTGTGTTTTTAGCTTGGGTTTCTATAGTTTTTGGGTTGATCAATTCGTGAAGTCCATTGGTAAAAAGAGGTAACTAGCAACCCAAATTTTGTGTTTTTAGCTTGGGTTTCTATAGTTTCTTGGGTTGATCAATTCGTGAAGTCCATTGGTAAAAAGAGGTAACAAAAGAATTGTTGAAATTGGAGATGCAGGGTATCGAACCCTGTACCTCTCGCATGCAAAGCGAGCGCTCTACCATTTGAGCTACATTCCCAAGTTGCTGATCCCTATGCAAATAAAGATAGTGAACTAAAAGTGGGCTTTTTTCATAGGCTAGGGTTGGATCCGGGCTTCTGGCTAGGAACTAGATTCTGGAAGGGAATTTTGTAATCTGTATTTGGGTATAGGTGCAATAGAAAACCGAAATGAAACTACTTATCTTTGAAGGAGAAAAATTAGACAAGTAGGTAAAGTTGTGTGCACAGAAATGTATATGGTGATTATGCTACTTTTGGTCAATTCTCAACCAAATAGCAATGAGTGAATGTTAAAAGACATGCAATGGAAAGAACCAAATATAGTAAATCTTAACCGTGTAAGATGCGGATCAACTGCTTCTATAGCATCACAAATGTAACATCTCTCAACCAAGTTCCACAAACATGGTTTCCGGCAGCCGGGTATATTATTAGACTGCCTGCAACTTCAACCTTTAGACTGCCGGAGTATATTTTTTTTTTTCTTTATCTTCTTGAAATTTATTATATTTAATCTAGAGAATGTACATTCAAGTATTCCTTCAAATTTGTTAACGTACAGACTAAATTCATCCCAATTTTAAGTATGAAATGTTTCCTTTCACATGGGAGAACAAGAAAAAAAAACTCAAAGAGTGAAATAAATGATATCACATGTTGCCTGGTTAGTTTATAATTGATCTATCGGCCTTTCTTCCAACCGAAGTAACATGTACAGCTATAGGTAATATATAGCTTCTTGTTGCCAACACTCTTAAATCGGAACATATTCCCCTTTCAGCCAAAGCCTTTTTAAGGTGCAGATGCATGGATTTGCATTTTAACAATATGGATTAATCAGGTGAACAGTTGTGGTTGGCGTCCAATGAGTTGTCGGCTGTCTGATCTGTGCGACCGGATAATCTATTGGATGAATATCATTATCCGAGGGACTATTCAAATCAAATGTACCTCATTAGTTGCTTGCCATCCATCATTGGGGTGGGGATGATAGATTTGAAGATATGACTAGTAACATTTTCAGAATATATGCCTATTTGCATAATTATTATCAAAA